>PVKM010000097.1:0-134230 GCA_004027735.1 Carollia perspicillata | reverse complement strand
CTTGCACCCGAAGCTCCCGCGATTGTAAACATCGACAGCCGCCTGCCTCTCGGGGCTCACTACGCTGGAGAGCCGTAAAGCCATTGCACCGAGCCGACGGAAGGTGGAGAAAGCTTTTTTTCTTTCTCTCCTCCTCTGTCTCTTAAAAACTGTTTTCTCTCTCCTAACAACGAATCCACACACACACACAAAAGCAACAAGCTGGGCGGTTTGATAACATCGCTTTTATCTGCCTTCGCCTCTCTCGCGCTCTCTCTCTGATAATTGACAACTTTTCCTTCGGATTTGAATCGCCTGCCTTAATCTTGAAGCAGTTAGGGTGTCAATTGTTCTCCTGGAAGCCTGGCACCCGACGACGGCGTCTAGATTCACCGAAATTAAAAATGTATAGGGCTTCAGCAACTCTTCCCTGGCGGTGGCAGTGACATTCGGTGGTAAATGCCATCTTTGCTTTTTATTGGGTCGTATTACCTAGCTCTGAAAACATTCACGTTGTTAAACCTGGCGTTTAGGCTAATAATTGCAGTGCATGGTCTTTAAATATGTGCTTTGTGCATGAGTTACTGTATGTATAGCTATGTGCCCCGGAGACTACGAATTTGTTTAAATATTGAGCAAAGATTTGTAAACAGATGTAAGGCAATTATGTTTCAGGCGTAGAATATAATTGGAAAATTGGCTGAACGGTTTGTTTAATTTAGCCTAAAAAAAACTTATTTCAAGTTGTGTACCCTTTTGGTGGGGGGGGGAACTGCCTTTTGGACAGCATGCGTTTTGAAAACTGTTTTTGTAACCTTTGCTGTAGATAAAAACATTTTCTCTTAATCCTTGTTTACACTGGCTAAATAATTTAGTGTTCAAATTGTAATTAGTTACATTTAATTATGGGTAGCATAGATGCTTTTTTCCTTTTAGACTAGTGGAGAAATACACATTCTTGCCAACTTTTCAAATGTGTTATTTTATTAAATGTTTCATTATGCAGACAAAAAATCAAAACATGGGATTTTTATCTACCAAGACTGAGTGGCACAGTATCCTTGTTTTCACTGTAGTGAGACAGGTCAGTTTTTTCCCCCAACATTTTTATTCAGACATTTTATCCTAAAATTCAGTGATAAGTTTTGATTTTTCTTCCCAGTGCTGTGATGATTTTCCCTTGATCTTTTGATACATGGGAATAAAAGTCATTTTGCCTTCTCTTTTCTCCCCCAGTCTGTAGTTTAGTATCAGACAGGTTTAGGGACTTTCATAGATTAGCAAATATATTGACTAAGTGGTATTTAGAATGGTTTTTGTTTGGCGACTGGTGACCACATTGACACTTTAACAGGTAATTAAAATAACCAACTAGACCAATATTAGTGAGGAGAGATCCTCCAAATTACCATATATCACGCTGACTGGTAATGGCTTGTGTGTAGGTGGCTGATTTATACACACACACACACACACAGACAGACACAGTAGGTTTTGTAGACTAATGAAAGTAGATGTGTAGCCAGTCTTTAGATATATCATTTCTTTTATCTTTTTCTTTTTTTAATGTTTAAGTGAGGGTGATAGTGTTATAGAGATAAGAGGATTGAGATTCTTTTGGAGAAACAGTTTTGTAGGAGAGGATTTTGTGCTTTATGATCAACTAAAGGTTTGTGTTTTGGGTGTTCCTCTCCAGAATCTCTTTAAACCAGGAATTGATTTTTAAGTATATTTAAAAACCCCCCACAATTATTCTTTAGGTTGCAGCTTGGAAATGCAGAACTGCAGAAATGCATTGGGAGAATTATTTTTTTAAGGCCTACAATATCAACATTCTTTTGTACACAGAGTGAATAGGTGCTAATTTTTAAAAAAAATTACAAGTCTGTTAAAAAACTATTGATAATTATAAATTTTACCCATTCCAAATTGAGTTGTTTTCTTGAAAATCACAGCAGCAACCTAGAGTATTAAAACTATGTTGCCTAAAATACATTGTATAGAATAGTTAATTCTAAAGGAGATAAAATCATCACCTGTTCAAAATAAAGCATGCATTGTCAGAACTCTATGTACTTATTAATAGTATATATATTTCTCTTTTTGGCCTGCAGATTTTTTGAACAAAGTATTGTTTATAGAGAATTTAACTAGATATTCATGTTAATAGAGATTAAAGTTCTGTACCACATTAATCGCCCAGTCACTTTCTGTACCTTGAGGTGTTCATTGTGGTTTAGCAAAAGTTGATTTTGCAGTCGGGTGCCCTAAGATTTTTGTTAGTCCTTTACTTAATTTGCTTTCTGATTTTCTACTGCATTAGTTTCTGTGGCTTCAAATTTCCTAAATTCTCTGTGAACCCCTACCCCCTTTCCTAATGTGAAAATGCCATTGTGTGTATATGATATGGGTCCTTGTGTGTGTTTTTTATTCTTACTATGGGTGAGATTTGTAGCTGCTGCATTAAATGCATGGATAGCTGTGTCTTTGTGACTCAAAACTTTTCTCATGCTGTCCATCACATTTCTGGGAGATTCTTGTTATATAGTCATTCAGTTATAAGTCAGTTAAGTGAGTTAAATCTGTCTTTTCTGAAAGTGGAACAGTGCACCTTATGGTATGTCAAGTCACCCTTGTGGGAAGACATGATTTCCAGATGCAAGTATATCTTTGGTTTTATTCTCTATTGTGATAATATGTAGAAAAGCAATTTTGTGTCCTTTACCTAGATTTAAATATATACTCTTTGACATGAAGCAGTTTGATTTTTAGGTATACATATTGCACATTTGTGTTGTTTTATTTGCTTAGAATATCCCTGACTATGGGGTAATTGGGTGATGATATCAAATTCTTCCTCCCTGAATTGAAACACACACAACACATTAGTACTTACTTTCTATTAAGGACCATTAATTCTATATTTTAAGCTGTTGTTGACTTGGTTCCTTTTTTTCTTAAGAGATTTATTTTTTTACAGAAAGGGAATATAGTTGTAAATGTGGAAACTTTTGAAATCTTGTCTTTCAGGACTCTGAACTGACAATAAGGAAAAGGGAATGATTTCTCTAATCTTCTGAGGTGTCAAAATACATATACAGGGTATTTTTTTATCCCAGTTTCCAATTTTAGTATTTACATTTAAAGCATCCTTTTCCCCCCATGCTGGTTCATTTTTCTTTAATGAAAATGTTTATAATTTGCTAATGTGTTTTGTCTTTAGCCTTTTGTTGTTAGAAGCACATGGTGTTACAGTATTTATATATTTTTAATAGCAATAATTGCCACCTAGTAATAGTTTCCATATTAAACTCCAATTGCTAGTAAATATTTTAAAGTAAGTAATAGACAGCAATTTAAGGCATAGTGTGGCAGTTTACTGGACCATTTTAAAGAGTCATTTATACACGTGATTTCATAATTTAAAATTTATTTATGTATTTATTGATGTTAGAGAAAGAGAGGAAAAGGGGGGGGCAGAGAGAAGCATCGATTTGTTGTTCCAATGTTTATGCATTCATTGCCTGCTGCTTGTATGTGCTCTGTCCAGAGATGGCACCTGCAACCTTGGTGTATCCCTGGATGACGCTCTGACCAATTAAGCTACCTGGCTAGGGCTAGTTCATAATTTAAAGAGGAAATAAGTTCCTAAGACTTGTATGCTACAAAATATGTTGCTGTGTTATTGCTTAAGTGCTCATGTGAGAGGAAGTTAGGTTGGGTTTGTTCTCTGTGAGAATAAAGGTAGGGGGATGCCTTTAGGACAGACAATAAGGGGTTTATTGAGTTTATGCCAGGGGCTTAGGTAGCTTAACACTTCCTTGTAATGATTTGGTCATTTTTTTCATGATTGTATTAGGTACTTACTAGGGGGAAAAGTCTTTTAAGGGCATTTCTTTGAGTAACATTAAGGTATAGTGTGGATTATATTAATTATGTATGGAAAAACTGATTCATCTTTTTTGTTCACTATCTAATTTAGCCTAGTTAATTGTGAGTTAATTGTATTCATCAGACATTTCCAGAGATCTCTACCCTTGAGATTAATAAAAAAGATACTCTCACTAGTTTGTACTATATGCTATAAATTATGATAACAATTTACAAAAGATGAGTACATTCTGTAGTTCTATTTGTCAAGTTATTTAAAATTAAGATGAAGCTCTGTGTAAAGAGTAATAAGATTGTTTACTTGGATTTTTGTGTCTGAATAGTTAGTTCAGCCGTCTCTAAGTTTGATTCAAAGAGAGATGAGATATTTTTCTCAAATGACTTGACTTATTTTTGATAGAAGAAAATAGCAATGCTCCCCTCATTTAAACTAGTAGTAGAAGATACTGATGTGTTTTTTTTTTCTGAAAGTGGGTGATACATTTATTTCACAGAAGCTAGCCATTGAGGGAGATGAGACAAAGTTTATGAGAAGTAGTAATATAGTTGAGTATTCGGTATTATTATTACTGGACTGTGCACTGCAGCCATTTGTTAGAAATGGAGAAAAAGGATTTCTGTAACATTGCTGTGTCATTTATTTAAAATAGATCATGTGCCAATCTGCTTTCCAAACTACATGTGTTGTATAGTGTTGGCTACCAGAACTTCGATTTTGTCGTTTTATAGACATTTGTATTTCAAGAAATTACATTTAATACATTGCAAAGTGAGGTAATTAGGTAGTCTCAAGAATGTGCTTTGGGGAGTAATTTAAAAAAGAACTCACACACATGCACATTTGTTTCATAGGACTTGGTTAGAGTTTTGGAATTAATGAATCAGTATTTGTAATGTATTCTTGGAATTTAGCACATTTTTCACTCCTTGAATCATTTAACTTCTTCCTGATTCTGTTCAGGTAATTTCCTTTTATAGTATATGCTTTCATTGTTTATTCGAAAGATTTGAAGGTGTTAGCTTTGTTCTATTGCGGGAATTCACTTCATTACATAGGGGAGATGATTTTCCATTAGTCTTGGTAAATATTAACATACACTAGGAATTGTCAATTCAGATTCATTTGCATGAATGAAATATGTATGCTTGCTCAGTTTTGTTTAGTATAAAGTCACTTATGTACATCAGCATTGTTTTCTATATTTGTTAATATAAAAATAGTTTTAAATTCTGTAAAAATGTGATTGGGGTTTGTTTATTTCAGGGACAGTTTTCCTATTCTATTACATTGTTTCATTATTTGATTTTTAAAGTCATCTGTAGTGTGGAATACATTCTGTCCTCAAGAACTGGCTATAGTAGTCTTTTTTTATAGGAATTCCTGTTCCACCTGCATTTATACTAGTATGTTTTAGTTATTTTTGTTAGAGTAGAGTTGTTTTCCTTTTTTAAGCTAATAAAATATCTTTTAGAGTACATTTAGATTTCAATCTGTAAAAAGGAGAAAGACGACTTTTTTTTTCCTTTATAGAAAAGATTTAGGATAATCAGTTGTGTCCAAGGGAAAGTGTGTTGCCATTTGTGTTTCCATACTCTGGTTTATTATGTGTATTTCTGAATGTTTATTTTCTCATTCTGGATGAATTGTGGTAGAATCTTATTAAAACAGTATTTCTGCTACTGTAAAACAACACAGAGCCCTGGTCGACAGCTCTTTACATTTTGTACTTTTTCTAGCACAGCAAAATTCCATTACTGTTAAAGGAACCTCCTGAGTTGATTATATTAAAATTTCATTTGTATCTTTATTTTGCATAGTTTAAACTTGTAATCTTAACTTAAAAAATGAAAAGGGGAAGATAAAGAAAATTAGGTAAATTTGCAGGTAAATATTAATTGTCTTAATTTGTATTAAATCATCGAATTAATTGCATACATTAAAACATTTGAATTTAAAATTGAATTTGAGGTAATGATTTGTTTCCAATAAAATATAATTAATTGTGAACAGAAATTTTATAATAATATTCAGTGAAAATTTCAAAGACTGATCATCCAAAAGGGTATTAAATTTTATGAAAACTACTGTGATTACCCCCCCCCAAACATTGGTGAATTTCTAGGGAAGTACTTTTTGCATAAGACATGTGAAGCTTCCTCACATAGTTCCACATTATTTCATTAACTAGTAAAGATGATTAAATCCATCTGGGTTTGCTTTGAGAGCTAATAAGCAAGGTATTCAAAAGAGTATAATTGGTGTGTAAAAACATTTTATGTTGGCAATTTTCATGATTGAATTTTAATGTCCTAAAGAGAAATAAGGAAAACATACATGTTGTACATGCCTGGCACAGTCTTGCTTATTTTCTAAGTAGGTCATATGTCACCTCCCCTGTGAAGCTTTCCTTGACTCCCACAGGTAAAACTAGTCACTCTTGCTCCTTATGTGTATCTGCTTCTGTGTGCCTCTGATAAGCAGATGACACTAAATTATCTTTGCATTCTCTTCATAGTTAGGTGCTCATTAACTATTTGTTAAATGAGTTAATTGTTGGACAAGTATTCTTTGCTCTATCTTACTCCCAAAGGAAGTTCTCATTGCCTATTTAGGTCCTACTCATATATATATTTTTTTAGTTTATTTAGATATTTAACTCTGTTCTGAATATATATTATCTAGGATTTATGTACTGTGGCTTGGCAATATTTTAGATCAGTTCTCAAAAATCTTTATTAAAGAGAATCCAACTGATCAAGAGATGTGTGCTTATCATACCTCAGAGGAATAGGAATTCAGTTAGTATTTAAGTTTTCTCTAGTGTTAGGCAACCTATAGATTTTGAAGCTCGTTGGAAATTTTGTTTGGGTTTTGATCTAGAATACCTTCATTTCCATTCTTTAAGCTACGTAGGAGGGTTTTTGCTCACTCTTCAGTTCCAAGATTACGTTCCATTATCCCACTAATATGGGCAGTGAACTGGTAATAAGGAAAGTTGACTGGTATTCAATTTTTTTTATGTCTGAATATCTTTTCTGTTTGTCTTACACACTCAGTTTATCTAACTTCCAGTTTTGTAAACATATACTTTAATGTCAAGATTCAGGTTGAAACAGTTTTTTACAAAGCTTGTGAATTGAAATGTCATCATTGGATGGTATTTGATTTTTTTACTAGTGACTATTCAGATCAGGTTGATTGCACAACAGTTTTTTTTTTGCTTCAGTTTTTCTTTCCATAAACTTGATGGAAATATGGGGGATAGGAAGTGTGAAAAAAACACTTTTTGTACCTTCTAAGGAAAGCACTTTGGATGACTAGATAATGTTCTTTAATAGGAACAGACTTCTAGCAAATTACAATTAAAGCTTGTATAGTAGCCCTAGGCAGTTAATCAGGAAGTTGGAGTGGCAAAATTACTTGTGTGAATTATGGCAGTTAGGTTGTATTTGTTCTTTTTTGGGGATGAGCAGAAGATTAAATTGTCCTTGTGTCTGTCCTTATAAATAAGCCATGATTGAGACAAAAAACTTGAATTTCATCTTTAGATGTTACAACTTTTCATTTGTATATGATTCATAGTTGCGTGGTATCTTTAATTTGCTGGGTGATTTTGCTGTACCAACTCTTAGCTATGACTGGCTGAGACTAGAAATTGAACTGTCTCTTATTTGGTAGTTGAAGCTATTAATTCCTTGGCAGCTCTGGAGTGCTCTTTGAACTTTAAATAGCAGTTCTATTAACATTTTGAGATTTGTCTCAGGGAATGTCAGAAATAGTACTTAATAAATATCTTTTTCTTCTTAAAGACTAAATCACTTTTTTAGTCTGACATACATGTCACAACCCTTACTATGTTTTGAACAAAGTATGTATCCTCAACTACTGACTAATTTCTATTTTCCATTTAGTAATGTCGCAACATTTAAAAGTATTGTTTAGATCTTGTTGAAGGAAGAAAAGCCCCCCCGCCCCCTCCAAACCCATAAATCTGTAGTTTTTGTGTTAGCCATGCTGAATATGAATATTGTCCTAAGTTTTTATCAAGAGATGTAGAATTTTACATGGAGGTGGTTTCCAGCATTATAAAATATTAGAAAAAGTTTATTTGTAAGTTTGTTTTCACTTAAAAACCTACTCTTCTATTGCTACAAATGATGTTTAATCTATTTACATTGTATTGTACTTGAATATTGGGTTGGCCAAATGGCTCTGGTAGTGCTTAATTGTCTTTAAGTTCATTTGAAACAATTCTGTTAGATTGTATTGTGACAGCTGTCATATCAGCATGCATTTTAAAAATACTTGTCAACATTGGTGAATTTTTGTGCAGCTATTTTAGTGTTGAAGATGGAAGAAAATATGCAACATTTTTGGTGTATTATGCTTTATTATTTCAAGAAAGGTAAAAACGCAACTGAAACTAAAAAAAAAAAGAATTGTGCAGTGTATGGAGAAGGTGCTGTGACTGATTGAATGTGTCAAAAGTGGTTTACAGTGTTCCTTGGTATTGTTGACATTTTGGCAGAATAATTATTTGCTGTGGGGCTGTCTTATGCATTGGAAGAGGTTTAGCAGCACCCCTGGCCTCTACCCACTAGAAGCCAATAGCTAGAGATAGCCTACATACTCACAATATGCAAATCAATAAAGTTACTGGTAAAAATGAAAAATGTGTCATTTATTTTATGGAAAAAAATGTAATGGACTTTTTGGCCAACCCAATAGTTGTGTTAGAGAACTCAGATGCTATTTATGGCAGCATTTGTATGGGATGGAACTTACATTTATTGTTCCTGTGTAGAATGGCAGGAGCACCTTTCCTCTGCCTGCAGTGCTGGCAGTCAGAGCAGGCACTCCTGAAACCTTTCTTGGCTCCAGACATTGGGAGTGAGGGTGGCCTAGGCTTTCCGCCCTCTTCTAGGCCTCGGAGAGGATTGCTATCTGAAGGAGATGCTGGAAGAGTCTTGAGAAGTGAGGATGGTCTGCCTGTGGGAAGTGTGCAGTTTTGGAGTAAGGATTGAGGCAGGTTTTCCTTTACTTTCCTGCAAGTATCTACCACTGCTTCCTCTTTGTCGATACTTGTGTTAAAACGTTGAGAGTAGTGGCAGGTCGGTGATGTCATCAGGAAAAGATTTTGTATTTCTTTGCACTTTAGCTCTTTCCTTACCTTTGCTTTTTCACTCACCGCTGGCGACAAGCTTTCTGCCTTCTATTTTGTGTGGTGAATGAGGACTTCTGAGCTCCAGTGACAGTAACCAATAAACTAGTATTTAGAAATGTTAATTGTTTTGAATGTTATGTTCGAGAAACTTAGGATATATATTCATTTTCAAATAATGTACATACATCAGAAATGGTTACAATCTGGCTTTAGGCTTACAGTAGGGCTCAGGGTCTTACATGTAGAAAAAAGACCTGCATGTACTATTTAATTTCCAAGATGCTATGTTTTATGTGCAGAGAGAGGGCAACGTGGACAGGTAGTATAGTGCCTCATAGTCAGAAAAACTCAGAAGGGGAGTTTAAACTGCATCTTGAAGAAATGGATGGGTGTGGCTTGCTAGAGAGGAGTGGAAAGGACATTACTTGGAAGTTCAGTTGACAGCTCTGAGTCTGCCCTTGAGAATATATACCGTAGTGGTATGAAGGAGAACTCTTCCAATTTATGGTCTTGGTTTCCTTTTAAAAAATAGTACAAAACCCTGTTTTTGTTAGGTGGACAATTTGAAGTGGGGACTGGCCAATTTAGATTAAGAAATGATGCTAAAATCATTATTTTTCTAAAATAATTCAGTTCTGAACTTAAAAAAACAGTGCTATATTACCCAAAATGCTAATGACTAAAGTGACAAATATTTCAGAAACTGGACAGACGTGAATCTTGAATGAGCAGATGGAATATGAAACTCAACGCGGGAGATAATCCAAGATGATATAGAAACTATTATGAGAAATGAATTGAGGAAAAAGAAGTGTGTTAAATGCAATTGCATTTAATAATGTGTTTAAAAGCCTTTCTAGGATTGCTCTCTTATACAGACAAATTAGAATTGCTGATCTATGTAACCTATCATTCTTTAAATTTTATGCATTTAAAACAAATTAAATTTTTGTGTAGGATTACTTCCCACAAAGCCTAGACATTTAAGTCATGAAATGTGTATGTTATATGTACTTTCAGTAGGTAATATAATTTTTGCTTTGTGACAAAAAAATAGAGACAATAATCATGATTTTCAAAGGCAGTTGTGGTGGATATTGAGTGGGAGAGGTTAATGAATGAAAGATGAGGAATTTGCTATTTGGACATCTTGGTACTTAGTTGAAATCATTACATTTAATGGTTGACGGTAGACTTCAGATCATAGTGGGTTGTGGAATGGATGAATGGTACACTTTTCAGTTGAAGAAAGTTGATTGTGAAGCAAGATGGGACGTGGGAGTGGGGAAGGTAAGAGACTGAAAGGTAGGTTGAAGGAAATACTTTAGCAGGTGAAAGCCTCATTTGTATTTGTAGACTTATGAATAACAATAGTGGAGAGACAGGAAGAAAGATAGAATATAAAAGAAAAATTGAAAGTTGATTAAACAAGTCTGGCTGGAGATGGTATCAAGAATCAAGGTGATAGGAATAGCAGTGAAAAAGAGTAAAATAACCCTTTAGAAATTAAAGATGTGAGGATGCAAGAATAAAGTGTGAGGAAGTGGGGACAATCTCAGCTGGAGCTTGAGTGCCTTTTAAATTCAAAGATTAAAGATACTGATTTTGAGACTGAATAAACATTAAAAAATTTTAGCTAAAAATTTTACATTTTCTTGATGTGCCATTGCAATCAACCATCTTCATTTTTATTTTCCTTTAATGGTCATTTTAAGTAGGTCACATGTTAGGCATTTTATAGTTACAAAATGATTTTGAGCTAGTCACACCAGAACTGATGCATATCTGCCCAAATGAGAAGTATTTTTCAAAGTAAGCTCCCTTGAAATGAATCAGATACCAAGGCCATTGTTTGTAATATTTTTTGGTCCTTTGGAATTGCTTTTAGACAGTTTAGTTAACCACCCAGGAAAATCTTACTTTAAGGGATGCTTCTTTGGTCAGTGTCATGTCTTCTGTCTTTGTAAATTTACTATCTTAGTTCCATTTTTTGCTCTGAATTGTTGCCTAAGTCAGCAATTCATTACTTCCTGATGGGGGTCTTACTAATGATGAGCAAAAATCCTGGAAAGAACCCTGCTTTTGGACATAATGGCATATGTACATTATAGATGTGTGCCAAGAATTTCTGCTTACTCCAATGGCTGCCTCCCAGGTTCTGGTTATAGTGCTTCAGTGTACTGGGTTTTCATACAGTTTCAGCGGAGGTGACTTCAAGTGGCCCATTGATTGGTAAGACTAGATATTGGGCCAAACTAAATGGGGGAAGTAAAACTGTAAGTTGTACCCTATGTCTGTCTAGCAAATGTCATATATCTCGATGTCCATTTTTGGTTGGACTGAAGTCATCATTAAGAAAATCCTTGGGCCCTGGCTGGGTGTGGCTCAGTTGGAGAGTAGTCCTGTAAACTGAAAGGTTACAGATTTGATTCCTGGACAGGGCACATGCCTAGTTTACGGGTTCAGTCCAGGTTGAGGCACACATGTACGCAGGCACAAGAGATGGCTGATCCATGTTTCTCTCTCCCTCTCTCTTTCTCTCTTTCCCTCTCTAAAGTCAGTAAGCATGTCCTCTGGTGAGGATACAGAGTAAAAAAAAAAAGGTTAAAAAAAAAAAGCCTTGGGATAAAGAAAAGAGTCCTGTTGAGAAAACTTGAAGGTTTTATAAAAAGTTTGGTCTGTGAGACCACAGTTCTTACCTTTGCCCACTTAGTGTGGCTTTTTACTCATTTGAGACTGCCTACTAAGTCATCTAGTATCTATCCCATTCATGTTCTTTCACAGCTGAAGATTAGGACACAGTTGAAGATTAGGACAATAGCACTCATATATTTAGGGTTTTACTCTATTGTGATCTGCCTTAATACTCAGCGTTAGGGGAGATGCATAGGATGTTTTACCTATAGCAAGCCTGCCTTTATAATTACTTGTTTAGGTTACGAGTTGCAGTGGCAAGTATTATTTTCTATTTTTGAATTCAAGAATATGAGATTTTTCTCAGTTAGCTTTGTTTCTGTATTCTTTAGATTACATATATGATTTTTATACTTTTTTTAAGTACTACATTGAAAAAAGGGAGTTGAAATCCTATCAAAAGTAGGGTGATAAAATTCTAGACCCATAGATATTTTAGGAACATTTATTTACATGATGATTATTCTAAGTAAATAATACCAGGCACTTTTTAATTTTATAGACTTATATAACACTTGAGCAACTTAGCATTTAGAGTTTATACCAGAGCATAAATCTACATTTTTAGCTACTAAGGACCATAAATATTTATCTCCCGAAATACAAGTTCTTAACTGAAGTTTAAGTTATTAAAAACACTTTTCAAAGAATATTGGTTTACATACAAAGTGTAATCATCTGCGTGGATTGACTTAAGTGTTGTGATCCCAAGTAGATTAAATTCATTGGTTGTCTATAAATTACTTGGGAGAGATATTTATGAAAATGGTATTTTGTTGCTGTTTGGTGATATGTGGTGAAACTGAGTTTTGTAACCCAGACAGATGGTGCTATTCTTGAGTCTGTCAGCAAGATCCTGTAACATTTAATTAAACAGTAGAATGATTCTCATGAGGATTCATACTTTGATATGTGTATGTTAATAAACTGGCTTCAGTAACATTTACAAATTTGATTTGAAAAAGAAGTGTTTACTTGTTCTTAGGAAACTTTTCTAGTGGTTCTGTTAAGGTGAGCAGCTTGTTTTGGTAGTTTATATGATAAAACTCAAGGAATATTCTCAATGGAAAATGAATGGGACTCACCTAGGTAGGCACTTATGTTCTAAAGTAATTTTGATTTTGTTGCATTTTCTCATATTATAGGTGTGATGCACTGTTAAGAACTCAGAGAACTAACAGTTTCCACAAAACTCACAAATTTGGTGATGCATGTTAACTAATACACATTTTAGAAAACAACTACTGATTTAGATTCTTTGTGGTTTACCTTATATTTTAATATTGGAATTGAAAATAGAAATATTTTAAACAGTTCAATCCAATTGTGATATACTATGTGGATAGAACTTCGTTTAGCTATTTTGCAAACGTTTGAGTTTGGTGGTAATATTGTATGGTTGGGAGAATAAATTTGTCAATTACATAAGTAATTATATAAAGAATACACTAACAAGTCATACAACAATATTTCTAGATATCCTGGAAAGTTATTCTATTTTTTAAAAAATATTTACTTACCCTTTATTTAATGCCTAGTCTCTAATAGATGGGAGACAACTGAAAGGTGATGTTTGATGCTGGATTGGGTGATATGAAGGAGCTGGAAGTTTATTCTGTATGCACAGGGGAATGCCTGAAGTTGAGAATACTGACATGATCAGATTTATGATTCAGAGAGAAAACTCATGTGGGCTCTGTGGAGTGTGGATTGTATTAGAGAAATCAGAGGTGGACAGAAGGCTCGTGGAGTAATCTAGACATGAAAAATTATGCAGGGCCAATAGGAATGGAGAAAAAGGAATGGATTCAGGTAATGTTTTGGGGGTAGACTTAACAGGACTTGGTAACCAATTTCTATATATCATAGGAAATGTCAAATGCCAAGCAGATGTTCTTGGTTTTCTGGCACTTGCATTCTTGTATATGAAAGCAAGGAGGACAGTTGACAACACACGTGAGCTGTAGTTGTCAGCAGATTTAGACTTTGATCACAGGTGTGTATGTATAAAAGTATTCACTGAGCCCTGGCTGGTGTGGCTCAGTGGATTGAGTGCTGGCCTGCAAACCAAAGGGTTGCCGGTTCAATTCCCAATCAGGGCATATGCCTGTGTTACAGGCCAGCTCCCCAGTGAGGGGCCTGGGAGAGGCAACCACACATTGATGTTTCTTTCCCTCTTTTTCTCCTTCCCTACCCCTCTCTCTAAATAATAAATAAATAAAATGTTTAAGAAATTATTCACTGAGCCTGGGTTCTTGCTGTTAAATTAAGCCGTACAGAACTCAGTTTTAAAATTAAACATATACAGGAGCTGGGGTGGGGCAGAATGGCAGGCAGTAGTGAAAAGAAAGTAAAATCAACATTAGCATTTGTAACTTGCCTGTTTTCAGAAAATACTTGAAGCACTGAGAATAAGATTTCTCTTGTGAGTTGAGAAAAGAAAGATGCTGCGTTTTCCCATGTATACTGTGCTTCCATGTATAATGTACACCCATGTTTTTGTGTACATTATACATGGGATTATTATACCCATGGTACATAACCATTATACCCATGTATAACACACACCCTCATTTTTCCCTAAAAAGTTTGGGCAAAAAGTGTGCATTATACTCTGTAAAATATGGTATGTAAGAGGGTGGACGAGTGGAGAAAAAGGTGGGGAAGAAAGACAGCAATACTGGTGGGGTAGATGGAGATGGTGGTGTGGGTGGTGGGAATCAGAAAATTTTGGCAGGGGAAGAGCTCATTAGATTTTGATGATTAGAAATGAGCATGGAGAAATCCTGATAATGGGGGATGGGGAAGGTACCCTAAACAAGCAGTTGGCTCTTTCTGTCAGCCTTTGTTACATAGAGCCTCTACATTTCATAGTAGTAGGCTCAGCAGATTAGTTTTGTTCTCTACAGATCTGCTTTGGGGTGTTTTCAATTAGTTGTTTTTTAAAGGTTTGGTTGATACTAATTTCATATTGGTGATATTTTTGGTAGGAGGATAAAATAGACTTTTACCCCTGTTTTTCTTTTTACCTTTGTGGAAATTGCCAATTTTTAGGAATTGGCATAGAGTATAGTGTAGAAAGGACATTTGTAAAGACTACAAACCAGTGCATTTCTTTTGTCCCTGTTCTTCATTCTGATTCTGGATTCCTTTAAATTTTCATTCCTGTCCTTTTACTCTTTGTTCCTTTAGCACTTAGCTTTCCAATTGCACAAGTGTTTTTATAGGTTTTGAGAGTGTAATTGTTATGCCATGTCATATATTTCCTCACACATTAGGAAAAGTTTTCCCTTCCTCTCTCCCTTCCTTCCTCTCTGCCCATCCCTCCATATCCCTATTCTTTTCCAGCACATTCCTGGGCTCCCTGCGTGCTGGAGGCTTCCCTGCCTAGGTTTCACTTTTTCTTGGCAGTGCCAATTCTCAGTTAAATACTAAAATGTACATACGCACTTCAGAACCTTTTGATGTGATCTCCTTGGTGTGTGGGGATCCTCCAGTTGTTTTGAGTGTACTTACTGGCACAGCATGTGCTATCTATCGTCAGTCAGCTGTAGTTCATTCAGCCTTCCCATGTGGGTCGATTTTTCACTTGGCTACCCTGAAGGTACAGAGTTGGCTTTCTTGCAGTTGTTATTTTTCTTTAATTTCTCTCCAAGTGAGGTAGTACTAATAAAATACAAAATATTTCTAAGAAATAAAACTTCCAAGAAATTAAAAATAGAAAAAATTACCCATAATCCAGCTACTCCACTGGATCAAATTTACCCCAACTCTTTTATTATTGTTAATGTGCTTGTTTATTGTACACAGATGTAATAACAGAGTAAACATAGTTCTTTATTAATCTGCACACACTAACATTTTTGTGGCTACAATTTTCAAAATTTAATTTTAAGAGAAAAGTCTAATTTTTATTAATTTAATAGAACATTACATAATTATTTTCAAATTCAAACAATGTTGAAGGATGAAGGTTTTCTCTCCCAGGGGAGATAACTATCAGTAGTTTAATCTTTATCATTCTAGGGTATTTTTCCCCCCTTGCTTTATGTATATGCTTGCCTATACATATATGCAGTTTCAGAATTGTTTTTATTAGATATAGAGTAGATAAAATAGTATTTATAAACCATAAGGTAGAAAGAACACAGTTCAATGAATACCCATGTACCTAATGCCCAGAGTAAGAAAAAGAATATTTTATCTTTCATAAAGGCAGTGCCTTTCCCTTCTCATACTCTTTTTTTCTCCCTTCAGAGGTAACTATTATCCAGAATGGTATGTTTTTCATTCCCTATTAAAAAACTTTTGATTATGAATGTTTAGTGTGTGTGTGTGTATATATATATATATATAGCTTTGTATGTTTTTGAGCTTTTTATAAATGGAATATATTATATTTTTTATAATTTTCTTTTTTAGTTAAATGCTAATGCTCCAACAGTGTCAAGTTGTAATTCACTCATACACCACAGTTTATGCATTCTATTGATGATGAACATATTTGTAGTTTATTTATTTTTGTATTTTAAAGATTTTATTTATTTTTAGACAGAGGGGAAGGGAGGAAGAAAGAGAGGGATAGAAACATCAGTGTGTGGTTGCCTCTCGCGCACCCTGCACCAGGGAACCTGGCCTGTAGCCCAGGTATGTGCCCTGACTGGGAGTCGAACCAGTGACCCTTTGGTTTGCAGGCTGGCACTCAGTCCACCAAGCCACACCAGCCAGGCCTCATTTTTGTAGTTAAAAAAAATTACAGATAGGAGTTCATTCTCCAACTTCTCTGGCAATATGCTTTTTCTATGAGAAACATTAAGATTCAGTTTTTTTGGGGTATAATAGTACAGTTATACATTAAATTTGATAGTGATAGATATAGTTCTTTAAAATGTTATGTCTGCTTACATTCCTATGGACAGGACATAAATGGGCATTTCTTCTATCCTTGGCTATAGGAGGGAGGCATTTCAGAACTGTTTTGGTTACTTGGTGAAAATGAAATTTATTCAATTTAATTTTTTTCACTCTGAGCAAAACAGTTTTTTCATATTTTAATTTGTAGTTTCTTTGAGCATCTTTTCATACACATGGGCATATGTATAATGTCAGTTTCCTTATTTTTCAAAAGCATTTAATTGCTAATAAGTCTTTTGTTTTCTTTTTTTCTATTTAAAATTTCCAGCCACTCACTAGTAGAAATCTTTATTACAAGTCAGACTTTTACATGTTCTGTACGCACAGTCTCGTCTCAGATCTTTTGCTTCTTCCAGGAGTGCTTAGTGAATGCCTGGAACTGCTTCACTGCTTGCCATCTGTGTGTATATTTTCATTAAGGTCCTGTTCCCATTTTTCAGATAAGAAAACAAGAAATTTAAGTGACTTGTCCAAGTTCACACAGCCAGCACGTGATGGAACTGAGTCCCTGACTTCAGAGTCTGAATGCTTAACCAACACATTGTACTGTAAGCTCTTCCTCCTTCTAATGTAGGGCTTCTGTGAAGTTCCCCCTAGCCATTCCAAACATTGGTTTCTTTTTTCCCTGAGCCTTTTAAAAATTAACAGTGCAAACCATATAATTTAACGCAAGCATGAAGGTAGAAATCACTGGAGCATATAGATTTGCCTGAGATTAATGGAGTGATAATCTAGTTTACATTTTTTTAAAGCTTTATCAGAGATTAATGGAACAATAATGCAGCCTAATATTTTTTCCCACAGATAGGCAGATAGGTTTTTTTTTTCCTCTTAGACTACTTTATTCCAAATTGAGGAATTATTTAGAAATGAAAAATTGGTGTAGTTCATTTTTTTTATCAGTACTGGGGCAAGGTAAAAACCTAACTGCATAGTTTTTTTTTTTTCCCCCCAAAATTCATCACCTCACTAAAAGTCTTTTCATTTTTAAAAATAAAAAGCCAGTTGCTGAAAATTTATATTCTGTATACAAGCAGCTTGGAGCAGGGCATTTCAAAACTGGTTTGGTTAGTTCTCAGTCATCAAGAGACTCAGGATCACCCTTTCTTGTTATTCCATCATATTTAGTTTATCACAGGTAGTATTGTTCAAGATAGCTGTTCAAACTCTAGTCATCATGGTGGCATTCTAGGTGGGAAGGAGGGGGAAATGTTGGAAGGCCACACCCTTCCTTTTAAGGAAACTTTCTGGAAATTCCTTGTAGCACATCTGGCCATTCTTAACCTCAGGGAGACTGGGGAAATATAGTTAAGTGGGCATGTTGTTATTCCTGAGTGTATGTTCCTGTGGCAGAAGGAGCCATTAATGTTTGGGTGAACAACTAACAAGTGTCTGCTATACAGTGAAAATAATATAAATTTCTGTTTATAGTCTGTTATTGTAGTTGGGCAAGAAATCATCCTAATGTCACTAATGGACTCATTAAATAGTTCAGTTTCCAGAAATTTCACAAGAACTATCTTTTAGTTAAGGTTAATAAATGTAAGCCATTAACCAGTGTTCTGATATGTTTAGTTATGGAAATAATTAAAAAAATATTGTGTACTAGCTCTGCCTGGTGTGGCTCAGTGGATTGGATTGGGTGCCGGCCTGTGAACCAAAGGGTCACTGGTTTGATTCCCAGTCAGGGCACACGTCTGGGTTGTGGGCGAGGCCCTCAGTGGAGGGGCACATGAGAGGCAACTACACATTGATGTTTCTCTCCCTCTCTTTCTCTCTCCCTCCCTTTTCTCTAAAAATTAAGTAAATAAAATCTTTAAAAAAATATTGTGTACTTTATAAGAGATTCACATTTCTACCTTAGAAATGCACAAGATGGTACTTTGGCTATATTAAAAATAATTTTTTTCTTTGAGAGATTTTTTTATATGGATTCTTCCCTTAATACATAAATTTCTGATTATCTTTATTGAGATATACTCTAAATACAATAAAATGTACTTGTTTTAACTAAATAAGTACAGTTTCAGGAGTCTTGACAAATATGTTTGTGAAACTGCAGCACCTCCAGGTAACCATGCTGCTATCATAAATTCATTTTGCCTTTTCTATAATTTTTTGTAATTGAAATTAGATAATCTACAGTCATCTTTATCTGGCTTCTTGTTGTTGCTTAAGTCAGTCATTCCTTTTTATTGCTAAGTAGTATAGTTCTTTGTATCTGTATAATGCACTTTGCTTATCTGTTCATTATTGATTATGAAATTTCATGTATTGTTTTTTGTATGGAGCATATGTTTTTATTTCTGTAAATATAGGCATGCACTTGCTGAATCATATAGGAAATAGAGGTTTTACTTTATAAAGCACTGCTAAACTTTCAAAAAAGTTTGTACCATTTTGTACCAAAAATGGTTGTACCTTTTTCTGCCCACCAGCTATATGAGTTCTAATTTCTATTCCAAGGTAGCAAAGATTTTTCTCTTATGAGTTCTTCCAGAAGTTTTATTATAGTATTTATTAGGTTTTGGTCTGTGAGTAAGTGATCCATTTTTTAGTGTGTTTTTTTTTTTTTGTGTGTGTGTGTGTGTGTGGTGGGAGATAAGGGTTGAAGTTCTTTCTGCATGTGACTATCTAGTTGTTCCACCATCATTTGTTGAAAAGTCTATTGCTTTTCACATTGAGTAATCTTGATATCACTGTCAAAAATCAGTTCAGTGTATTGATGTGTATGTGTCTGCATGCATTTATTTCTTGAGTCTATAATTCTTTTTGTTCTACATGGCTCTTACGTTACTGCCATGCCATCATGGTTACTAAAATTTTATAGTAGGTCTTAAAATCAGGGTAAATTTTCAACTTTCCTTTTTTTCAGAATTGCTTTGACTCTTATGGATACTTTGCATTTCAGTATAAGTTTTAGAGTTAATCTGCCATTTTTTTTGAAAAAAAACCTGGGGAAATTTGATTGTTGTTTTGTTGAATCCATAGGTCAAATTGGGGAGACCTGACATGTTAACAATTTTAGGTCTTCCAGTCCATTTCTTTACTGGTCTTCAGTTTTTCTCAGTGTTGTTTGTAGTTTTTGGTATTCAGGTCTGGAACATATGTAATTAAACTTATCTTTAGCAGTTCTTATTTTTCAATGCTGTTATAAGTGACATTGCTTTTAAATATTATTTTTCAATTGTTTAGTGCTAGTATATAGGAATACAATTAAACTTTGTATATTTATCATACATACTGCAGCTTTTCTAAACTCAGTTATTAGCTTTGGTAGCTTTTCTGTAAGATCTTTTAATTTTTGTAAATGCACATGATGATGTCTTCAAATAAAGATGGTGTTACAGCTTTCTTCCCAATTGTATGCCCTTTATTTCGTTTTCTTGGTTCACTGATTAGGACCTACAGTACAAAGTTCAATAGAAGTGGTAGGAGTATACATCCTTGCTTTGTTCCAGAGTTTTTTATTTTTACATCTATAAACAAAAAAAATTTAATGTTCTTTAATTCCAATAATTATAGTATTTGTTTATATCTTTTTTGTTTAGACAAATGATACATGTGATGTTTTAAAAAATTCCTAACTTACTACCTATGTAATTCCCCACAGATGTTCCCTCTTCCTTTTTAGTATTTCTTACTTGCCTACAGATTGGATTCTGTCTAGCAACCAAGGCCACACAGTGTAGTCAAATGGGCTTTGTTCCAGATTTGGCAAAAAGTGTTCAATCTTCTGTCATTAATAGCTACAAGGTGTTAGCTGCAAGTTTTCAAATATCCCCTTAAGTCAGGTTGAAGAAATTCCCTTTAATTTCTAGTTTGCTTAACTTTCACTGTGAAGAGGTATTGAATTTTGTTAAATGTTTTTTCTGCATCTATTGAAATGATCATAGGTTTTGTTTGGTTAATATGGGTGATTACATTTATGATGGACTTTTGAACTAATTCAGCTAAGCTTCAATTCCTAAGATACACTCTTTGTGGAGGGTGTGTTATCAATGTATGTATTGTTAGATTTGATTTTCTAATATTTTGTTACCAGTTTTTATATCTATTTCATGAAGGATATTTGCATGTAGATTACCTTTTTTTAAAGCAGTATCTTTAGTCTTAGAAGTAGTTTCTCTTCTGTTTTCTAAAAAGTTTGAGTAGGACTGGGGGTATTTATTTTTTAGATGTTTGGTAGAATTTTCCAGTGAAGCCATCTTGCCTTGGAGAATACTTTGTGGGAAGCTTTTAAATTATGAACTCCATTTCTTTAATAGATATACAGCTGTTCAGATTTCCTAGTCCATGTGTGGGGGTGTGTATGTTTGGTCATTTAAAGAATTTGTCCGTTTCAGTTATAATTACTGGCATAAAGTTATTTATAATAATTGCATTATCTTTGCAGTGTATTAGGATATAATTTCTCATCATTCATTCCTGATATTGGTAATCTGTCTTTTCTTTCTCTTCTGATTAACTTAGTGAGAAGTTTGTCAGTTTTATTGATCTTCTAAAATAACCAGCTTTTCATTTTGTTGGTTTCTTCCTATTGTTAGTTTTTTATATTCCATTTATTGCTTCTGTGTTCTTAATTATTTCTTTTGCTCAGTTTTACATTTAGCTTAATTTATACTTTTCCAAGCTCTTAGAAGAAGAATCTTAGAGCGGTACTTATCTTTCTTACTTTTTAATATAAATACTTAAAGCTACAGATTTCTCCTTGAGAACACTGCTTTACTTGTGTCCTTCACATTTTGGTTGGTATTCTTTTTATAATCAGTCAGTTCAAAATATTTCTTAGTTTCTCCTGTGATGCTATGGGTTTTTTTTTTGTCCTATGTATTATTTACAAGTATTGTTTAATTTCCAGATTTTGTTTGTGGAGGGTGTTCTCAATATTTTGTTCATCTCAAACTTAATGCTCTTCAAAAATTTCAGTTTTTCTTAGAGCTCAGGCATGTGCCCTCACTGGGAATCAAACCAGCAACTCTTTGGTTCTCAGGCTGATGCTCAATTCACTGAGCCACACCAGCCAGGGCTAATGTTCATACTTTTAATCTTCTTCTTTTTCTTAAATAAGTCCCTTTAACATTTCATGTAATAATGGCTTGGTGATGATGAGCTCATTTACCTTGTCTGTGAAGTACTTTATCTGCCCTTCCATTCTAAATCATAGCTTTGCTGGATAGGGTAATCTAGGTTGTAGGTTCTTGTTTTTTATCACTTTGAATACTTCTTGCCAATCCCTTCTAGCCTGCAAAGTTTCTTTTGAGAAATCAACTTAGAGTCTTATGGGAACTCCTTCGTAGGTAAGTCTCTGCTTTTCTCTTGCTGCTTTTAAGATTCTCTTCATCTTTAACCTTGGGCATTTTGATTATGATGTGTCTTGGTGTAGTCCTGTTTGGGTCCAACTTGTTTGGGACTCGTTGCTTCTTGGAGTTGTATGTCTATTTCCTTTGCCAAATTAGGGAAGTTTTCTTTCATTATTTTTTCAGATAAATTTTCAGTGTCTTGCTCTTACCCATCTTCTGGCACCCATATGATTCAGATGTTGGAATGTTTCAAGTAGTCCCAGAGGTTCCTAAGCCTCTCCGTATATTTTTGAATTCTTGTTTCTTCATTCTGTTCTGGTCAAATGTTTATTTCTTCCTTATTTCTTCCTTACATTCCAAGTTATAATTGATTTGAATCCCGGCTTCCTTTCTTTCATTGTTCGTTCCCTGTATATATTTCTTTATTTTACTTAGTTTAACCTTAATTTCTTCCTTTATGTTGTTGCCATACTCAGGCAGTTCTCTGAGCATCCTGATAACCAGTGTTTTGAACTCTGCATCTGATGGGTTGGCTATCTCCTCTTCGTTTAGTTCTTTTTCTGGGGTTTTGTTCTGTTTTTTCATTTGGGCCATATTTCTTTGTCTCCTCAATTTGGCAGCCTCCCTGTGTGTGTTTGTTTTTATGTACTAGGTAGAGCTGCTTTATCTCCCTGTCTTAGTAGTGTGGCCTGTGTAGAAAGGTTACCTGTAAATTGTGCAGGGCAGAGTCTTAGGTAATCGCCAGGGTGGGGCAACCTGATTCACCACTGTGTGTGTGTGTGTGTGTGTGTGTGTGTGTGTGTGTGTGTGTGTGTGTGTGTTGGGGGTGCTCAGAGAGTGGACACTGCCACTTCCTGCCTTCTGAAGGCCTGCTGCTCACCCCTACTTCCAGTCACTTCACCCATCTCCTGAATGGAATTGGTACCCTTCCAGCTACTGTTGAGGGGTTTGCGTAGGTTCTAAACCTGTGTGGGCCCTTTAAGTGATAAAAATTCTGCAGTTTCTTCTACTGCCCCAAACCTCAATGGTATTTAAAGCTAGAGGTAATGGGGGGGTTATCTTCCTGGTGTTGGAACCCTGGGCTGTGCAGCCTGTCCTGGGGCTGGGATATCTCTCTCCCAAGGAATCCCTCCTGATTTTTATCCACCACCTGTGAACGTGGGACCTTTTGTGCTGTAGTCTCTCTGCACTGTCTCTGCTGCTCCGACCCTCCTACCCATCTAGATGAATGTTGCTGCTTTATATCCTTGGTTGGCATACTTCCATACAGATGGATTTTCTGATGTTCTGGGTGCTGTTTTTGAGATCTGGTTGTAATTCTTTCTGTGGTTGCATGAGGATGTGAAGCACGTCTACCTACACCTACATCTTGACTGGAAATAGAAATTTCAAATTTTAAAAATATATTGATATTTCATGGCCCAGCATATAGTTTCTCTTGGTAAATGTTCCATGTGCATTTGAAAAAAATGTGTATTCTGTTTTTGAGTGTAATGTTTTATAAATGTCAGTTTGCTTATGTTGGTTGATAGTGTTATTCATGTTTTCTATATCCTTATTGATTTTCTGTCTACTTGTTCTATTAGTTGCTGAAAGAGGCCTGTTGAAATCTCCAATTAGAATACTGGGTTTGTCAACTTCTCCTTTTAGATATATCAGCTTTTGCTTCATATATTTTGAAGCTTTGTTATTAGGTGCCTACACATTTGGGATTTATGTCATCTTGAAGATTTGACATTTTCATTATTATGAAACTTTTTTCTTTATTCCTATTAATAGTCCTCTTGGAGACATCTTTAATATTAATCTAGCCACTTCAGCTGTCTTATAATTTATGTTTATGATTTAAAAAATAATAATTTTACCTTTTACCTAACTCGTCTTTGTATTTAAAGTGCATTCCTTGTGGGCAGTATATAGTTGGACTTTTAAAAATTTTGTCCATTCTGAGAATCAATGTCTTTTAATAGACTGTTAGTCTTATAATAGACTATTTATATTTAATATAATTATATTGACAGGATTGCGTTTAAGTCTGCTATCTTTTCCCCTTATCTGTCCCATCTATTTTTATTCTTTTTTGGTTTGTTTTGCCTGCTTCTGGATTATTGGAGTATTTTCTTATGATTCTATTTTATGTTAAAAATTAGCTCATTAGATATATCTCTTTGTTACTTTGTAAGGACTTGTCAACGGTTTCTAATATGCATCTTTAAGTTGTCACAGTTTACCCCGAAACAGTATTACATTTCTTTATTTTATAATGTATAAACCTTAGAACAGTATACTTCCAAAAGTTTTTTCCTCTGGCCTTTGTGCTGTTTTGTGTTATACATTTTTCTTCTATTTCTAGTATACATTTCACAATGTTTATTATTTTTGCTGTAATCAGTTAATTAGCTTTTCAAGAAATGTAAAAAAAATGAGAAAACATGTTTTATACTTATTTTTATATCAGCTGTTTCTGGTACTTGTTATTCTTCTATGTAGATCCAGATTTCCATCTGATATTTTCCTTGAATTATTTTAAAAACATTTATTTTAAATTTATTATATTGCAATTTCATTGGCTTCTGTTCATCTTTAAAAATTGTATTTTATCTTCATTTTGAAGGACATTTTTGCTTGATCTAGAGTTCTAGATGTGGAAGTATTTTTCTTTCAGCATGCTCCATTGTTTCTGGCATGAATATTTTCTGATGAGAAGTCTGTTGTAAATATTATCTTTGTTTCCACTTATATGTTTTTTTCTTTTGAAAGCCTTTAAGATTTTTCTTTTTGTCCCTGGTTTTCAAAAATTTAATTTAATGTATTTTCATGTGGTTTATGTTGCTTTGGGTCCACTGAACTCCTTGGTTCAGAGATTTATTGTTCTCATGAAATTTGGAAATAATTTGGCCATTATTTTAAAAAAGTATTTTTATCCTCCCTCCACCTTTTCATTCTGGGACCCTAGTTACATATTTTGAGTTCCATGTTTTTTTTTTTTAAATCTTTCATTTCTGTCCAGTTTTGGCTGGCAATTACTTGTGGATGATAATGTTGTTATTGCTATTATTATTATTTTCAAGGCTTGGTTATTAGGGTTGGTAGGATCAGTCTTTATCTAGGCCTAGTTTTTCTACTTTTGAGCATGACTCTTCTGTGACCTCTGTTTAGTGCCCTAGGTATATAACAATGTTTTTTCACTCTTGACTTTCAGAACTAGACTTGTCTCTCAGCTTTGTGTGAGCTGTTAGAACGATAGGTCTCTAATCTTTCTTTGCCTGGCCCCATTGAATTTTTTTTGTTTGAATGTTCATTTATTCTAGGAAAAGTCTTAAAAAAGAACCCCTGTCAGATCTCTGGAGCTCTTTTTCTGCATAGCTCTCCATTCTGGTGGTCTGCTCTCACAAAAGTCAGCTGTGTGAGAGACCTTTAGGTCTGTGCTGCCTGCTACCTAATATCTGAAAACAGTTGTTTTGTATTTTTTTTCTAATTTCTTAGTTTATGGTGGGAGGGCAGTTCCGGTGCTTTATATTTATAGTTTAAGTGTCGTGTTTGTGTGTATTTGTTCTCCTAGTTCAGGGGTCAGAAAACGTTTTCTTTGTAAAACCAAGGAGTAATCATTTCAGGCTTGTGGATCATGAAGCCTTAGTTGCAACCACTCAAATCTATGGTTGTATCATGCAAGCAGCTACAGATGAAATGTAAATA
The DNA here is from genome assembly GCA_004027735.1 of Carollia perspicillata. Lineage (NCBI taxonomy): Eukaryota > Metazoa > Chordata > Mammalia > Chiroptera > Phyllostomidae > Carollia > Carollia perspicillata. The sequence continues at coordinate 108,588 of PVKM010000097.1, read as the reverse complement.
AATGGGCACAGTTATGTACTAACAAAACTTCATTTACAAAAATAAGTAGCCAATCTTTATAAATCATATTTTCAAGCCAACCTTTTGATGTTTGAAGCCATCTGGTATTGGCCAGCTTTTCCATAACCCCTCATATATATGATTCTCAGGGATCTCAGTCAGGGATTCTTTTTGTTGGAGCCCTCACTTGTTGTTTTTAATAATCAGTTTTCCATTTGATTTTCTGCTACCATTTGGATCTGGATTGAGCAAATCAATTTCATCTTCCATATACCAGTCTTTTATATAATTGAAGAATTACCCAATTAATTCAACTGTGACTTTATGCTTTTATTTTATGTTTGCTGCCATGTTTCTTTGATTGAAAGGATTGAACATGAAGCCTTATAGCCTCCAGCTGAATGCTCTGTTCAGGTTTCCTCACTCGCCTAGCCCTTCCTCTTTTAATGTGTTTCACTTTATCTAGATTCCTCTCAAAGTATGAAGCTATGAGCTGAAAATGATATTGACTAATGACTTGATAAGTAAGATCTGTTGTGTAGAATCTAGATAGTGTACTTTTATTAATGTAGCTTAAGATGGCAGTAACATTTTTAGTAGTTACTTCATAGTTTACTTGTGTTGTCAAACCTCTGAGCCCTTTTTGCTCATACTTCTGTTAAACCAGTTTCCTATTTTTTATCTTTGTATCATTACAATAATATTAGTAAATTGAGGGCTGAAAAGAAAATTACACTGAGGAAAAAAGTTATGAACCAGCAAGTTCATGCACATATATACACGTGTGCATACACACATGCACATGCATGTATACACACGAACACATACCTATACACATGGACATGCATGCATGTTAGTATCTGTGATATACAACTTTATTGCATGGAGAGTAATCACACTGCATTTCTTACAACATGAATATACCATGTTGATGGGAGCCACATGGGAGGCTCTGTGCCCTGTTGTCCTCAGCCTCTCTGCAGAGGGAATCCCTGACAAACCTCTTGGATGTGAAAGAATTTGAGCAGAGATAGGTGAGAGGGAGATTAAGCTGGAAGTATGTCACTGTGCACTTGGAGTTTTAATAGTCCAAAAAGGGAGGAAAGAGACAACAGCAACACACTGTTTGAACACATGGTAAATAACCTTTTGGCTTTTGCAACACAATTTATGGGTTACTGCCTTGTTCTTAGGCTTAGGAATTTGTCTAGAATCAGTCTATAAACTGATTGATTTTGTTTTATTTTTGTTTTTCTTTTTAAAAATCAGAGTGTACGCCTACAGAGTAAATAATCTAAATAGTTTTATTAGGTTTATAACTAAGAGTATTCTTCTTCTCCAGACACAAACATTTTCACCTTCTTTTGTTGAGTATCTTAATTCTTAAATGTGTCTGAACACTAAAACTTAGAGAGTTGCTTTTAAGTTTTTAAATTCTGAATTTTCCGTTATTGAAGATAAGGATTTAGCTCATTCTCTCTCTTAAAAAGCAAACATACCTTTTCCATCCTTCCATTTTGCCAAAATGGTTGTTATATAGTAGTTTTTCTATATTCAGTGTTAACATTCATTTGATTATGTTAGTGTATGGCTGAGCCATCTAGTAAACTTTGATTACCTTTTCTTTTTGTGTTACTTGAACGTGGTAATTATCTTCTTTTTTTTTCTTGACTGTTTACTTTTATGTATATTTTAACCAATTCATCCCTATACTTTTTGCCTCTTGATAGATCTCCTTTTAAAACTTTCAGGTATTAGAGGTGTTTATCAGTTTCATCTTCTTGGTAGAGCCTTTCTTGGAGCCGTCTAGTCTGTCATACTCTGGATTGGTTCCCTTCTGCAGTTGGTGCATGGACAACCTAGAATCATGCAATTATTTCCTGTAATCTTGGGGGTTAAGTTTTCTCCCTCCTGTGCTGGATCTGTTTTCTAAATCGCATCTCATGGCCTCTTACTTGGTTAATTTCTCCTTTTGGTAGTGCACACTTCTAGTAGCTTTCTGAGAAAAGGGTACTTTTTAATTTAAAGACCTTGTGTATTAAAATGTATCAATTCTACTTCTACACTTGATAATGTAAATTCACATAGACATCTAGTTTGGAATAATTTTTCTCTAGAAAGTTGGAGTTATTGCATCATTGCCTTCTTGCTTCTGCCATTTCAGTTGGGAAGTCAGAAATCCTACTTTCTCATTCTTTGTATGTGACTTCTTTTTACTATCTGGAAGCTTGGAGGACCTTCTCTTTTTCTGAAGTGTGTTGAAAATTTATAATAATACGCCTTTCATGAGTCTCTTTTTGACTGTTGTTCTGGAAAACCCAGAGAGTTCTTTTAATCTACAAATTCACATTCTTTTTTTCTGGAAAATTTTCATGAATTATTTTATCAGTCATTCTCTTTTTCATGTTCTCTTTCTGAAAGTTCTTGTATTTGGTTTTGAACTTCCTGGGCCACTCCTAATTTTGTCTCTCCACCCCCATTTTAAATTTTTATTTGCTTTACTTTCTGGGCCATTTCTAAAACTTTATCTTCCAGTACTTTTACTGAGTTTTATCATTTCTGGCATCATTATTTTAAAATTTCCAATAGCTCTCTTTTAGTTCTGTGTTCTTTTCTGAAATAACGTCCTGTTTTTTTTTTTTTAAGATTTTAGTTATTTATTTTTAGAGAGAGAGGAAGGGAGGGAGAAGGAGAGGAAGAGAAACATCAGTGTGTGGTTGCCTCTTGCTTGTGCCCTGCAGCGGGGAACCTGGCCTGCAACCAAGGCACGTGCCCTGACTGGGAATTGAACAGGTGACCCTTTGGTTCGCAGGCTGGCACTCAGTCCACTGACCCACACCAGCAAGGGCATATCCTAGGGCATTCTTTTTTAATGGTTGCACTATTTTATTTCTTTAAGAATATAGATAGATTTTTAATAAGTTTTCTTCTCCCAGTGTAGTCTATCTCCTTCAAGTTCCTTTTCTACTCGTTTTTGTTTCTATAATTTCTCAGTTGTTTCCCTTAACTATTTTGTAGTTCCTGCTTGTCTGTTCATGTTTAGGAATGGTAGACTAAAAACTACTTGGAAGTTCTGATTATATGAATGGCTTTTGTTTACTGTGCACTTTGATCTGGGTGGGCTCTTTACTTGAGGAACCTCTGATGTTAATATCTTGAGGTCTTTCCTCTTGAGCTGGTCAGATGATCCAGAGAACTTTTTCAGACTTCTCTCTGAGGGTGAAAGACTGGCTGCCAGCTTTCTGGGTGCTTGGAGGGAGTTTGGTGGGAGAGTGTGGTTTTTGACTCTCAATCTGTACGTGTTCACCTAATGCACTGTTTTTACCCTGGTTCCCTGCTTTCAGTTATGTCTGTGTCTCCCTGTCCACACTCCTCTGTTCTCCTGGACCCAGAGAATACCCTTTTTTAATGGTTGTACTATTCTGTCTCTTTAAGAATATTATTATAAATTATTTGCTGGGTTAAAGATAGGCAGTGGGGAGGAGGGTACCTGGGTTCTGAGTGCCTTCTAAGCAGACTTCAGGCAGCTTTCCTTATTTTATCTCCTCTCTGCCTTGCAACTCCACTTCCACAGGTACCTGTATTTATAATTCCTGAGGCTGAGGGGATTTTGTGTAAATTGGTTTATTTCTTTGCTTTCTCCATAGCTAGGATTCAGCTTTCTCAAGTACCAGTATTCTGTGTCTTTACCTCTTAAGCAGCTGCTTCTTAACTTTCAAAATCTTGAAATGTTGATGCTCTCATCTCCTCTCCTACCTACCATTGTGATTTTATAATTTAAGGAAGAACCCCCCCCCCCAAAAAAAAAGAAAATGAACTTTTTTACTGATTTTTTTTAGAGGGATTTAAGTGAGAGCAAAAGCAGATGTGTGTGTTTACTCTGCTGTCTTTACCTGGAGCTGATTAGTGTGTTTTAACAGAAGTTTTCTATTATCCTGAGTTCTCCCCTCCTATGAATTGAGTTAAGAGGTGACTTAATTTGTTTATTGTATGTTTTCTCTGATCTACTAGAGCTGTAAGGAGGAAGTGAGGTGAGGCAGACTTGGAATTTCCTATGCACCTATGTTAGCCCCAAATAATCCCATCTGCCTATTCTATAAACTATCTAGATTCTTGCTCAGGAATGATATGAAGCTAATTGCTTTGTAGTTTGAGAAATCTTTCTTTCAGCTTTCTTAAAAATTCAAGTGTCTTCTGGCAGCCTTCCTATTCCTGCTGATCACTAAGGCATCTAATAAGGGTTCAGTCTCATTTACAAGTTGCCTTTGTGAGCAGGATAATTAGCCTGGGCCAGGAGACTTGAACTCATTATAGTATCTAGGTCAACCATATCACTTTACTGGTTGGGAAGCTGAGGTGCCCTAAGATAGAGATTTTCTAATATTATATATGTAAATACTTGAAAAAGCAGGACTTGAATCTAGACCTCTGGACCTCTAGCCACTGTTCTCCCCATGGTACTACACCCTGGGTTCATCGTTGTCAGTGCCTGTTTGACTGTTCCATGACTCTGAATACAGTTTTAACTCTGGAGAGCCATATTGCAAGTATATATGCTGTTGGTCATGAGGGATCTGATTGCAATGGGTCAGTGCAAATAAATGACCTCCGCTAGGAGAAGTTATCAGCTCATTTTCTATGTGTAGTACCTACAGAAGAGGACATTAAGAATCAATATAAATTTTCTTTAAACACACTCATGCTGTTAGAAAGTGCATTTATCTTGATTCTATTGTAATCTACTTAATTTGAACCATTCTGAACTGACTATAGTAGCCTTCTGTTTAGGCTAGGGGAGTCTCTGCCAATTAAGTTCAGTTTTCTGAGGACCTTGACTTACCTACCTGTACAACAGATATCAGCCATTGCTAAGAAAATTTCCCACCAGTCCCTCTTGCTATTAGAAGGGTTATTTTCTTGGCTTGTTATGTGTATTCTCTAAGAATTAGCTTGTGTAGATACAGTTTTAGAGTGGTAACATGTAAAAGAAGGCATATAATTATCTCAGTGAAATAAAAATATCTCTTCTATTCATAGGATGGTGTGTGGGTACCCTTACACTAGTTTTCTTAATACCTCATGAAGACTAAAGAAGGATTTATGAACTTTCTTAAATTAGAAAATATGGCCACAAGCTCTTGTCATTGCTAAATTGAGTTGATGACAGTTTCTTTGTACTATTTTATAATCCTCTAGAGCTAATTTTTACCATTAGCGCTATGAAGCAACATGGCAGAGTGGAAAGAATTTATGCTTTAAATTCAGTTATGCTTTAAGTTTAGTTATATTTGGGATCTGCCATTTGCTACTTGTGTGGTTGTGGAAGAATTATTTAACCTGAGTCCTAATTTCTTTAGTTGTATGTTTGTGAAGTTTAGAAATTATATATGAAGACCCTACTACTATGAAAACCCTGCCTCATATTAGAAATTATTTGTGAAGACAGTAGGATGGTGCCTGGTATTAAATTGGTGATGAAGACATGATGATGGTTATGGCTATATTATATACATGTGCATACTGTTATTTTTCTTGATTCTGTATTTTAAATACCATGTAATTTTGAACTTATTAAATTTAATTATGGATTGTTCATCTTTGACAATGAGAAATACTACATTTGGGGGGATAATTTGCCTCTAGAAATATTTACAGGGTTGCTTTATAATGTTGAAGTTATTAAAAGAATTTTGAGTCTTGGAGATACACATTTGTTGGCAATTGGGTCAATAGAACTTTGTGTTGAATATATTTTTAATTGTAAATATGATCATAGTGTATAAGGACATCTTTTAGTCTAATTAAATGTACACATCCATGATAGGAATTTTTTTTCTTGGACAAATTTCAGTTAACACTAAGTTGTCTTTCCTCTTACCAACATTAATACAAAATTAAAAGCTAAGTCTTTGAATAGTCATTTTATACCTAGTTATCTCTGTTAGGCTTGAATGGTGGTTCATTGTTATGTTTTTCCAATGAACAATAGTATAATGATTTTTAATTTTAGCTTTAAGATAAAGGAACTAAGTTGTTTTAAATAATAGGGCATTTTTCAGTTATTTTACTGAATTAGTATGAAGTGGCTAAGTTTGTAGCCTTGCTATTATATCACTTGCATTTGTGTTATATCCCTTGTTAGAACAACTCCATAAAGAATATGGAGCAGGTGGCAGCGGCTTTCTTTTACCATTGAGACCATGGAAGCACTGATAGAAAGTTAGTGGAAGTGCTAGGATTAGGAAACTATTCTCCTGAATCAAAGCCAACTATTTTGTCTGTTGAGCCATGCCAGATGTTACAGGTGAAAAATATTCTAGTGAGTAAATGGCTGTTCATAGATTTTGTGGAGGGACCAACTCACCTGATGTTTAAATCTTAATATATCTGATTTTCTAACCTTTTGAGTATGGTTAATATAAGTATTAGTAATGCATATGTATTGGTATTTTTATTCCCTCTTTTCTTTCCTTCCCCTATACCATCCCCTTGCCACCATCCTTAGGCACAGAATATTAACCTAGGGCAATAATAAGAAATTTAGTCTTTTACTTAGCTTTTCTGATTTCAGCTGCCCCCTTTTAGTCTTTTTATTTAGTTTCCTCGTTTGACCTTTATTTAGAAATTGATGTTAGGCTTTTTGATTAAAACACATAGAAAGCTTTTATTTAAAGAAAGAAAGGAAGGTGTGTGACAGAAAAACACAAAGAATATGGATAGACGACTCAAACAGAAGTAGTCCTACTACAACTTAGCACTACTACTGTTACTATTACTACTACTACTACTACTAGTAATGGTAATAGTATCATCTGTATTTTTTGCCGTGTGCCAGGTACAGCCTCCAGGTACTTTTTATATTTACTAACTCATTTAATCAACTCTGTAAATACTATTACCCTCATTTTACTAGTGAGGCAACTGAGCGAGAAAGGTTTAAGTAACTTGCTAGGTACTTGCTATCTTGCTCTATTTACAGTTAGTAAGTACAGAGCTGCTATTCAAACCATGGAAGCCTGGCCCAAAGTTATACCTTTAATCAAATGTATGATAGTGATTTTTTCAAAGCAGAAGAAGGACTACAAATTAGTATAAGGATATATTATTCTATTAACTTGCCAATTATTTTAAAAGATGTGTGATTTGGGAGAAGGTTGTTATTGATGGGACTAGAACTTGAAAAGCAGCATGGTAGCACTCATCTATAAGTCTTAAAATATTCACATTTATTGACTGGTAATTCTGCATCAATCCATCTCTCCTAAGGATATAATCAGGAAAATAACAATGTTCAAGGATATTCAACAGTTATAATAATTCTGGTAGTGAAAAAAATGAAAGATTGTCCAGTTGTTATAGAATAGTTTTTCCCAAACAGTGACTAGAATATCATGCAAACATTAAAATTCTTTTTGAATACATTAGTAATATACATAACATGTTTATAATAATTAAAAAGCAGGGTATAAAACCATGCATTATGGTCCAAATTTAAAAATGTATTATGTATATGAAAAAACAGGAAGAATATAGAATAAGATGCTTATGGTTATTTCTGATGTGATTATAGAAAATAATTATTTCTGACATGATTAGTTTCTTTTCTATTTGTATTTCATTTATGAACTTTTTGCATTGGCCATGTTGCGCTCTTATAGTCAGAGGAAACCAGGTGGCATAAATGAAAGCCTAAATGATGCCAATATTAGCTTTTACTAAAAATATTCACCAAAGATTAGATTTGCATGTCTTATAGTCTAGAAAGATAGGTTTCTGAATTTCAGATAGTTTTAGTTTGGATATTATTATTTTTGGAATTAACATTTTTTTGGAGTGAAGCCTTTTGTTGAATCAAAGAAAATTGAACTTTTTTCTTAACTGTGTTCACTATAGTGATTGATTGTTTTAGTACTTTAAATTTGTTTGGGTTATGTTAGAAAAATGGTTATCTTTGTACCCCGTGGTACTTGTTTTTGGAACAACAACTTGTTGACAAAAAATTATTGACTTGGTGGTAGCAGATGGGGAGGAGGAAGATGAGTAAGAATTGAATGCAAGGGACACATGGACTGTTTGGTACAGAATTATATTATGAATCAATTTTACTCTCAGTTTGAATACATAGTTGTAGTTTATAGTTATTTAAGTAAGAAATCCAACTATCGTTTGTTTCGAAACATCTTCGAAGTTTAGTTCCTTAAACTTAAAATTTGAGAAATTTTTAAAATAACAAATCTGGGTAATGGAAGAAAGATAACAGGTTCTGCTCTCAGTTGGTTTAATTCCCATGTTTTAAAATATTTTTAAAAAGTGAATGGCCAAATCATATTAGGGAACTGTTATAGAAACAAAGCTTTTCTGTGTGGTACATGTTAAATAACATGAGTAAATTGTTGTTAGCTTTGCATCAGTTATATTAGCATCTTATTTGTTCATAATGAAGCACAGTTGTACTGCATTCAAACTGCTTCTTTGATTAAAAGGGATTTGAAGTGTAGCTTTTGCATTGGATGAAATTGAAGAAATTCTTGGGAATTAATTCAGTTTTACAATTATTTTTAAATTTCTTATCTGATTTTTATATATAATTAAATATAAATAATGAATCAACTAAGGAATAACAATGTAGAAAGTAATTTTATGTATAGAAACTTGATAGTGGAAGTTTAGGTAAAAATGGTTTAACAGGAAATAATGATTGTCTGTTGGTTGTATTTTGCTTTTAATACAAAAAGCTATGGCGAAATCCTGATAGGAACAAATGAAATTTTTCCCTTTTAAAAATCAAGAAATATTCACCTTCTTCAGTGGGAGAAATATTATGATTAAGTGTAGTGTAAATATTTAGCAAATTTGCTTATCTGCATAGAAACCTGTTTTTAGTGTTCTGTAATGAAAAAAAAATTAAAACTGTTTCAATTGCTTTGTTTTTCTTGCAGGCTGAACTCACAGGAATCAAATGGCGTAGGTACAATTTTGGAGGGCACGGGGACTGTGGACCCATAATTTCAGCCCCAGCCCAAGATGATCCAATCCTGTTAAGTTTCATCCGCTGTCTGCAAGCCAACTTGCTGTGTGTATGGCGCCGTGATGTCAAACCAGATTGCAAAGAGTTATGGATATTCTGGTGGGGAGACGAACCCAACCTAGTGGGGGTAATACATCATGAACTGCAAGGTAAGGTTTTTGGTTTTCTTAAAATTAATTGCATCATATCTTTTTTGAACAGTGGTAAATTCCAAAGAGGTTATTAAGAAGTGCTGAGAAGAAAAATCAAAGTGTTTAATGGGTATGTCTCTCAAAGGAACATCCTTGCTCTCACCCCTCTTCTTTCCACTCCCATTTTTCGACCAAAAATCTCTTGTTCTTTCCCAGTCTTTCTGGGAATCAAAACCTTGTGAGCCACTGTTGTTAAAGGGAAGCATTCTGTCTCCTAGATGTGTTGGGCTGGAAATGAGGCTAAGACCCACTGTTTTAAAATGATAGTGAATTATAATTAGCAAGTCAATGAAATAAACAGAGTTGTATTTTCTTGGACTGTGGCTTTTGTGGTTCATTGCCAGCAGAACTTTGGTGGAAAATTGTAAAATTATAATAGAAACTTACTTAGCACAGGCCTCATTGAGCAAAATTTTGAGATGACATTGGCTAATATTTTAAAGAAAGATTAATGTGAAGAATCTGGTCTGATACTGGCATAGCAAGTTTTCCTTTGTTTTGTTCCTGCTTTTTATGCAATTAGATGATTCCAGGAAATATTTGTTCCAGTGTTGCCTAATTTTTAACTTCTGAATACATCTGATACCCGGAAATTTTGAATTAATATAAGAGTTTCATTATTCTAAGCTTTATATTTTCTATCTACCACAGATTTATAACTAGAGGAATCTTACCAAATTTTTAAATTTCTGATAACAGTTTTTGCCTCTTTACCTAAATGTTACCATCTAGTATGCTAAGGAATTTTTCTGAAGTGAAACTAATTCTGATCTTTAGTTAGGGTAGGACATTAACTCTTTGATTTAGTTTGCTAGAGTCACCTTTTATGCCAAACCACTCTATATTTTTTAAATTTGTGGTTGAGAATTTCAGATAGTGTTTGGAATGTTTTGTCAGTTGATATGTTTAATTTTTTAAAGGAATGAGGGAAACTCACTTTATTGTATATTGAGAGGCTATCCTAAAGGATAGCTTAGAGGGTAGCTTCTAAATTTGCCTAAAGGATCCTGCTAACTTCTGCTTGACATCTTCCTAGCTTTCCCATGCAGCCACTTTTATCTGTGATAGCTCCTGCCACAGCAGCCAGAGGGCAGTAAACCACAGTGGACTCCCTGAGCTGTTCACTTTGTGGCCCATTTGTCTATTCAACTCAAACTTTTCTCCCCATATATTTTAGAGTACTTGGTTTATAAATATAAGAACCCATTCTGGGTAAGATTGCTAACTTAACTGGCTAATCAGCAAAATCTCAGAACTTTTATATATATCTCACAGCTTATTTCATGTAATTATCAGTGAGCTCAGGTAAAAATTTTAAACATCTGGATTCCATTGATCAAAATTTTAAAAATAAGATGTCATTTATATTTGTTCCTTTAGTAGCAAAACATACATTTTTGTGTGTAAAATTTTTTACATGTCGTAATGTGGCATTTGTTTTAGTTTTCATGGTTGTTTTTTGACTCATTACTCCACATTGATCTTTTATGTTTTAACTTTTTGGTCTGGTCTTTATTTGTTAGCAGCACAAATTAGCATTTTATAATGATGAAAGTAAACCTGATTTTAATGAAGCTTATTTAGTTGATGTCTAGAGTTACTTATTCATACTAACACATGATCAGTGTTCTTAGCAATAAGTTACTGTGTTATTTTTAATGGGCTTTGTTTGTTGCTGAGTTAAGAAAAAGATGTAGGTTATTTAAATTGTTTTATAGTTACCTTAGATTGCATATGTAGATTCATAAAGTATTAAGTATTTTTGTAGTAAAGAATTAAGCAAAGATTAACTTCTTTTTAAATTGTTTTTAGAAATTACAGAAATACTACATTTTAATTAGAAAATTAGGAAAATAGAACTGCCAAAGAAGAGAACAAAGAAACAAAAATCCTGAAGTCTAAATCAGTTTTAATATTTGGTGTTTTTATGTATAGATGAAATTGGTATCATACTGTTTTGTAACAGTGTGCAAAGCAGTCTACTTTTCCTTAACAATATCGTGTGAATGTTTTCTCGTGAGAATAATTTATTTTTATTTTCTTTCCTACTGAGTCCAAAAACTATGTAGAGTGTTTATTCCTTTGTGAACCACCAGGAAAGTATTGCAGTGATGGAACAATCGTAACTTCTTAAGTATATCTGCTTTTTTTAATGTTGAATTTGTGAAAATTATTAAATTGAAGCATATGAAGTATCTAATTTTGTAGATAAAAGTGGTTGAAAGGATAATTTAAAATAATATTAGGTTCAACCTAATATTAGAAAATATTTGAAATTTAATTAGAAAAATGAAAGGCATAAAAACAACTTTCTTTCAAGTGAGGGAGAATATGACAGAGCACTCATGAAAAAAATGAAGGATACGAAGGGAGTATTTTAATTGCTACTTATAAAATTGAGGATTGCTGGCATCTATTTCATTCTCTAGTAATATATGTAAGAGTCATTTCATTTTGGATAAAATAACTTTTAACAGAACATTGTTAGCATTAAGCATGGTGGTACCATTATATTTGTAACATTCTCTTTTTATAGGGACATTTTACTTACTGTTTCTTAAAATGCATTTTGGCTGTGTTATTAGGCATTTCACTTTATCTTTGCAGTGCACCAAAAGTAGGATATTAGTAAGAAACCTGAAGGTAAAATATGATACCAAAGAAATTATCTTAAATGTAAATGTTTAAAGTATCTGTATAGAGAATAATCCTAAGGATACACACAGGAATTGGTTTTATAATATTAGACTTTTTTGTTTAAATGCTTGAAATACCTATGAAATAGTTTGAGAGAAGATTAAAGTCCACTTATAGCTTGTCCCTGTCACTTATTGCTGTTTATATGGCATAGTGGTGGATAGAATGGGCTTGGATTTGAATCTTTGCTAGCTGTGTATTCTTGGTCAAGTTATTTAACTTAGCAGTGCCTCCGTTTCCTCACTGTAAATTGGGTTATAAGGATAAAAAGTTAAAGTACTTAGCACAGAGAATAGTTAATCAATAATTGTAATAATTGCTTGCTGGTACTATAATGACAGCAGTTAACTTATACGCCAAAATTAAAACATTTTGGTATTTTTTTAAACGATTGGCCTGTTCTGTATCATATTCAGTGCTTATTAATATTTGTCAAATATTAATATTTAAAGTATACTTTTAGGTTGAAGTAATCATTTTTGAGTTTTAATGTTTGGGTGGAATAACTGGGAATGAAGGAAATGTTAGGATTGAAAATAACCCTGCTCATGTGAAATTTGTCTAGATTTACACTATAAACAGAGTTTCATAATAAATCTTGAGTTCTAAAAAGCTCAGAATTTAAGATTTGACTCTCTTAAATCCCTGTACAGTAGATTTGTAACTTTACCTCCTTCTCCACATGGTGGTATTGAAGCAGGGCACTGGCTGAACAGTAAATACATGTGCATGTCCTCTCATGTCGTCCATGAGTATCTATATCAATGGGTCCAGTTGTAGGGGTTTGATGTGATTTCTACCCTGGTTAGGTTTACAGTCTAAATATGGTATTGACAGGCACACAAATATCTATAATACAGAGAACACTCTAAGTATGTAAGAGAAATATAGTAGATTGACTACATTCCAAATGGGCAGACGTTCAGTTCTAGGACTAATGCATAAGTGTTCCATAAACTTTTAACAGGAACACTGTGAGTCTTAATGCCAAGGTTTATAACCTTCTTGGTTTCTGGTTTGTCTGTTTAGCCTCTATTAGGCAAAACTGATGATAAGTCCTGGGTATGTAAAATGAGTCCTTGTCTTATAGGAGCTCACAGTCTTATTGGAATAGCTAAATGAATCCTTAATTACAATACAATGGAGTAAGCTATAAATCATTAAGTTGTGGGATCCTGCATAATCATGAGATTTAGCCTTGGGGAACAGAGGATTAGGGAGATGATTGGAAAGCCCAGAGCTGGTGAGACTTGTTTGAGGTGAGACTTACAGGACAAGTAGGAGTTATCTAGGTTGGGATGGAACTTGCCCTAGTCAGAGGAAATAGTCTGTACAAAGGACCAATGGGCAGTGAATGAGTTGTGGGAAGAGCAGGTTTGCCTGGAGTTTGGGGTATGACTGAAGTTGTTAGGGAGAATGAAGGCCTGGAAATGGTGATGTAGTGTGGAGTACACTGAAGCAAGGGTGAGGAGTTTGGACTTAATATGATACATTTTGAGGGATTGTTACAGGTTTCTGATTGGAAAAATAAAGTATTAAGAAGATTATACACAAAGTGCATGTGAGCAGGAAGACCTTAGTATTGTAATAAATTATTTTAAATTGAGCTGTGAACTTAAATGATATTTAGCTTATGATACAGACTTATTTAAATTTAAAAATACCAGTGATTATGTATGAACTTTATATTAATAGTCTTTGCCATTTGTAACTTTGCTCTTCTTTCTTGATTAAATTCTTTACCACATTTTCAGTTTGAATTTTAGAGATTAACATACTTGTAGTACACTAAATTGACTTCTTCTAATCAACCAAACAATAATTTCATTGCCTATTAGTCTGTGGTAGGAACGATATGTAGTCTTGAAACCCCAGAATGTTACAGAGAGCAAGCACAGACTTCTAGGGGCTGGCAGTGGCTTGACCTAAGTCATTAAGGGTCCCAGCCCAGAAGGAGAAGTATCATATAGAGTCTAGTATATACTTAATGTTTGTTGATTGAATGAATGAAATCTGTCTTAAATGCTTCTAACACAACATAACTCTCTTACAAGGTTGACTTATAAATATACTTAAACTTTTAAATGAATTGATGATAGGAGATTGAAACATAGTTAAAATTGGCATTATTACCTCTGTATTTTGTGTATGTTCTATAAAGAAATTTAGCTGTAAATTTGCACTGTCTTATTTAATACTTTATATGTACTTTCCTTTTTCATTTTGATAAGACAAATGTAAATTATAATGGGAAGACATCTGTCCACCTCTAAAACAATGGTTGTTTAATATCAGTATTGGAGGTCTTAGGAATTGGCTTTACTGGCATTGTAGGGGCAGAATGGCAGTTGTTGTTCATTGTCATTATGTTTAGAGTCATAAGTATTGTGCTTTTCCATTATCCAGAGTGCTGCCACCTATACCAGGAGGTGTGGGCCATGACAAAAACAGCATTAGACAATAGAAAGGAAAACTGGATCTGGTTTTCTGACTGTGACCGATATAAGATAATTTAAGACACTTGAATGCTATTGTTTATGCCACAGAACTGATTGCAAGTTTCTGGAAGAAGTGGGCATTTTGTAGGGATAGAAGAAGGTTGAGAGAAGAGAGTGCAGAGTCAGTTTGCTCATATTACCATCTGTATATATAGATTATAATCTGTACTCTCAAATGATGGGATTGATGAAAGCTTTGTTTAGATATCTCCAAGGAAGGACCTAACTCCCTCCCCTCAACTTTTTATTTTGAAAAATATTTTTATGCATATATACGTACACCTTTTTTTCTGTCCAAACCATTTGAAGACAATTTCCAGACATAAATCATACCCCTAAATACTTCAATATATAACTCTTATGAGAATTAAGGACATTGTTGTACATAATTATTGTACTACCATCATACTTAAGAAATTTAACATTGATATAATTAAATTATCTAATATATAGCCTAAATTCAGATTTCTTCAGTTGTCCCAATTATGCCTTTTATAGTTTGTTGGGAAAATCAAGGATCACATGTTGCATTTAAATGTCTTATCTTTTAGTCTCCTCTAATTTGGAATATTTTTCAAGTTGTCTTTTGTGTATGTCCTTCACTGATGTTTATGTTATATGAAGGGAGCAGTTGTACCATCAAATGTCCCATATTCTGAATTTGTCTAATTATTTACTCATGATTAGATTCAGGTTAAATATTTTTGGCAAGAATATTGAGTAGGTGATGGGTACTTTCTGAAGGGCACATTGCATTAATTTGTTCCAATGTTGAACCTACTAAGTTTGATTACTTGGTTAAGGTAGTATCTACCAGATGTCTCCAGTGTAAATATACCCTTTTACTTTTGAAATGGTTAAGTCAATTTGGGACTTTGAGACTGTGTGAATACCTTTTCCCCCAGCAAGTTTTCACTCTGGCTTGAGGAAAAACCTAACTGAGCCTGTTTGAAAACAACAGATAATGTTTTGTGTCATCTGCTTCTATAAAAGCAGTGAAAAGATCAAATGAAGACTTAAGTCATAGGAAAGGGGAGCAGAAAAATATTGTAGAACTAGCAAAGGCAAATTTTGATGGTAAAGTCAAAATCTGAAAACAAATAATCCTCTTATTGCTTAGGATACTAAAAAGATGTTGACATTGAATTTTCTGAAATCATACACATGTATGTAGGAGTGTATTATTGTATATCTTATTATAGTCTGAAATTTCCATTGATTTCTGGTTTTCTTTGACTAAAATGAAATAATTATAATCAATGTTGTAAATGGGTTCATTCTCAATTGAAATGGAAAAAATTGGTTTTTTGTGAAAGGAACGACCCTTTTACATATAAAGTTAACAGGAGTGAAATTATCTCTAGGTAAAATGTCAGTTTGACAATTTCTTCTAAAGAGAAAATCTGATCCCTGACTTTCCACCCTATTTTTACTGTTTTTATATCTGTTTTTTCATTATTGGTGGTCAGTTTACGATTTATTGAAATTAAGCTCTGAGTTGGAAAATAATTTTTTACAATTGGTGGGTTTATCCTTCAAGAATATAATACTGGTGATTTTAAAAAGAAGTGAATTGTAGCATTCTATAGCATTCCAAAGTTGTATTTTATGTGTCAACATGTATAGATGTTATTTTACATGGAAATAATAATTATTTTTTCTAAAGATTTTATTTATTTATTTTTAGAGAGAGGGAAAGTGGGGGGAAGAGAGGGAGAGGAACGTCAGTGTGCGAGAGATGTGCGAGAGAAATGTAGATGGGTTGCATCTCACATGCCCCCAGCTAGAGGCCTGGCCCTCACCCCAGGCCTGTCGCATTTCGGTCTGCAGGCCAGCACTCAGTCCATTGAGCTACTTCAGCCAGGGAGGAGTTAATAATTCTTGAGATTGGTAACATAATGCACCTGAAAATAAATTTTACTTTAACTTTCATATTTGTTACTTTATGGGTAATAATAGAGAAGTGCGCTTGTATTCCATGAGAAACAAACACTTTAGTGAAAATGTGCCCAGTGGTAAATGGTAGCTAGTTCTGAATAGTTTATACAGCACGTACTCCTTGTTTTTATTGGGATCTACATTATTCAAGTATTCATATAAAATTTCTGATTTTTAAAATAACTACTATGTTCTATTATTTCCTGTGTTTAGTTTGGAAGAATTAGTTTGCTAAAGCTATAAAATAGTATGATTATTCAAATGGTTATAATGCATGTTTACTGAATGCTAGATTTAATGGAAAATTATAAATTATATCCTTAAAGGAAAAAAATGAAATACTTATTAAGACTTTGGTAAGCAGTAAATTTATATTGTAAAATTATGCTAGGATCATAATAACTTCAGAATTCTTTCATATGAAGAATAGAAAAAAGATCTAATGGATTATTTATTAACTAGTATCACCACAATAAATTCAGTAAAAACAGTAATATCTAGGAAAAACATGTAATGGATTAGATGGAATTATTAAGCTAAATGTGCTTGAAATTGAGAGAACAAGCTCAAGTCTAACTTTTGGATGTAAATATAATTGATGTGTTACCACAGGCAACTTACTGAACCATGTAATTTGTTTTTTTCTATGCAAAATGAGACATTTATACTGAGATTATGGTGAAATAGCATGTAAAGAGCTTATGTTCTAATGAAATAAAAATTAAACAGTTGGTAAAAAATTATAATTTAAAGATGTTGCTTTAGGGAAGAGTTAAATCTAATCAGTTGATAGTGGGAGAGATTTATGTTTTGGTAAGTATAGGATTTATGGTCTAATTTTTTTGCCTTGATATAAATTTACCTACTTGTATAGAGTAAACCTGAGTAAAACCCCCATTAATGGAGCAAGTAAGTATTGAAAATTAACCTAAAACTAGGTAATCTGTTATTTGCTGTAGTACAGTTTTCCTTGATGTGTAAATGTTTTAATGATAGATACTTTGTGACTAAAATATAGGTATTTAATTCAGTAATTTTAAGGATAGCCTGTTTGATTCTTCTTTCCTTTGTGAATATTTTATTTCAAAATCTTGTTCTTTAATAGATAACTTCAAGATTTGGAAGAGATTCCTGTACATGAAAGTGGTATAAAGATTTCTTTGTCCAGTAAAAAAAATTTCTTTATCTCATTCAGGGAAGTCGATGTAAGAGTCTGAATGTGGTAAACTGGAGAAAATTTAGGTATTAGTAGAAATTAAGGGCCTAATTAATTCAAGAAAATGTTTGAACATTAAAATTGAATGTGGAAGAGATGTAAAATTGCATATACAGAGGAAAACACCTTTTGTTTCAAAATTTACAAGCAAATTTATTTCTGACATGTTCAAATGGCATCAGATCAGTCTTACTATTTAGAGCATTTTATATAGGAAGTGAAATAAAAATTCCCTAAAATAAAACTGGATTTTTTAAGGAAGGAAGAAGATTGGAATGCCCTTGTGGGTCATCACTGAGAGGACTCAGTGAGTGTCTTCTGCCATTTATACTGTTATGAATAGCATAACCAAAGGGTTACTGAAGCTTAGAAAAAGTTGATGACTCAGTCATATCACTAGTAATAGTAGAACCCAAATCCATACTTTGTACCCTTTCTAATTGAAACCATTACTGGCTGCAAAGTTGTATGTAACATGAAAGTAACTTTATCAGCCTTTAAAAAATAAAACCCAGATAACTATTATAAGTCTATTAATGTCAAATCAAATCTATATTCAGTACTTACAGAAATCACACTGGCTTGCATAATTTTGGACAGAGAACTTACCTTTTTGATTCTAAATGTTTTCTGTAACCCTTGGCAAATGTTGATTCCAGTGTCTAGATCTTCTGGACTGAGCACATCAAATTGATAATAGGGAGTAATTAAATAAATAAAAAGTTTTGGAGTTATAAAAATGACAAATCCATTTGATATTTAAACATAATATGAAATTAGCATTTGTTTTTATAAAATACCTTGTTGAAGTAACTGAAAAGCTAGAATTACATATCTATTGTCATTAGAGTTTTTGTTTTCCTCTCTTTTTATAGATCTATAAAATCAGGGCACTGTTGGGCTAAGTAGGAGATGGTTGTTGAGGCCACCATTTAGTTTAATTATGTAGCTTTTGGACCTATTTAAAATATAGTAGACTAAACCGATTGATAGATGTCTGTGCTTAAAACTTTCATGAATAACTTTGAAAAGAGTATTAATATTTACAATTGTTGCCATTTTGTTTTGTTTTTATGATGCTTGAGCAAATAGTTAAGTACACCTTGATGCAGGTATAGTCAGCCATGAGCATTTCTACAAGTTAAGATTTTCTAGTTCTTTTAAAAAATATTTTAATGGTAGAAACACATAAATATACTTTATCTTCTGTCTCCCAAAAGATCCCAACAGTCTAGAAATTTGTGTTAAGCACTAGAGAATTACAAAATTGGATTCTGTTTCTTAAAGTATTTTATGACTGAACTGCTGTCTTGATGTTACCTGAAGAGAGTCTCATTGAATATCATTATGGCTAGTAAGTGTTCGATAATTTTCTTTAAAGCTCCATCTATGTAAATATTTTTGAACAATTTTCCACAAGTACTGAGCCACATACCTATTTATTATAAATCTGACATTGATAAAATGCACTCTTTGTATAATTGGGTCTTGTTTTGATCCTGGCTCTTTCATATTGTGATTTGGCAGTGAGTTCAACAGAATAAACATTATCCTCTTGAGGCCTATCTAGGATTGAACTAAAGGCTTCTGCAATATCCACATGATCATACAATTAGTTCTTTTTTTTTTTTTTTTGGTGCTGTGATAGTGTAAGCGAATATGAGTTGGTTGCTAAGGTATTATGGTAGATGTAGTTAATCATGCAGCAGAACTAGTTTGATTAAAAAAAACAACTAAGAATAAGATAAAAATTAGGTAAATATGAAGTATTTTTCTGTTGGAAAGATTATGTGTACATTGGTAAAATGAAGGTTAGAGCATTCACAAATCTGTTAATAGTAATTTTTTTCCTCCTATTTCATATAATGTCACATGTAAAACATTTTCCATTTTACAAATTACTTTTATTTATGACTTTGCTAGCCTTGGGTTGGGGCAGATAAGACTTTCTTCTAATCTTACTGAAGGCTTACTCTCCCACACCAGTAGAAAATAAGTAAATATTTGTGGAAGGGCTGCCTGAATAAAGGAAGTATGAATTTCTTCAAGATGAGGTCTCTTCATTGAGATTATTTTATTTTTTCACAGGTAATAATTGACTTGTTTTCATGTAAGCATTTTTGATGTTCCCATGATACTCAAAATGATATATATTTAGTCTAAAATACAAATTTAGGTGCTCTCAGTTCAGTTTCAGGCAATATATTTTAAAAGTAGTCCAGCAGATATTAGTAAAGATAATAAGTAGTCCAGCAGATATTTCAGGCAGTTCAGTTTCAGGCAACATATTTTAAACTTATTTTAAAAGCAGTCTAGCAGATATTAATAAAGATATTAAGTAGTCCAGCAGATATTTTGTCTTGGTACCCTTGGACAAATCACATACAATTCTGTTTAGGAAGCAAATAACATTTGTTGACAATGACTCTATTATAGAAAAATTTATCATGCCATTTATTGGTTTCTGGAAGGTGACAACAAAGAAAGGCTCTTGATTTAAGTAGCAAATGTGGCTGGGGCAATTATCCCCATTGCTCTAGTAAAGGCTTCATTAACCAGAACTCAGTTGGAGCTCTCAAACAGATTTAAATGTACTACTCCCCAACCACCTCACCCATCTTCTTAAGCATATACCATATTATAAAAAAAGATTAAATGACTGAAATACACCATTATCAGTGATTGGTCCAGACATGCACAGCTACCAATTTATTTCCCAGTGTACTTGGAGCAATAAGCTAGAAGTTACTAAGGAAGGGCAAAAATGTTTTTATGTAATGTCTTGGGCTCAGTACTGATTCAGCTCAGTTGCCCACACATTTGAATTTATAGTATTGTGTAACAATGATAAAACAATATATGAAGGATGTTTTAAAAGCATTCTTTGAGCTTTATAAAGTGTTATCACTGTTTTATGATCTTCTGTATTTATAATTAACACCATGTATTCATTCAACAGATATTTATTGAGCCTACACTGTGTTAGGTGCTATGCAGAATAGAGAAATGAATCAGAAACATACTGTTTTTCAGAAGCTGACAGTCTCATAGGGGAGATAGCATATGTCCATAGAGCATCATTACAGCTGTCTTAAGAGAGGCACACAGTGTCATGAAGTTATTTGGAAGGAGGCAGAGCTTTGAGGAAAAGTTGATTGTTGGACTGAGCCTTAAAAGAATGGGTAGAATGTGTGTATTTTGCATATGGCTATGTCAGGGCAAGGACATTTTATGTATGTGTAATTGTATGTGTAAGGGTACAGAAGAGGAAAGTTTAGAATATTTATTGGAGAAGAGTTAAAGGTGAGAAGTTGATTGAAAATGTGTATTTGTGCCTAATGGTGATGGAGCTTAAACATGAGGCTAAGAAGTTTGGATGTTAATAGATAGTGGGGGATTTTGAGAGTTTTTGAATAGGACTAGATGGGAAGCTCCCTACACAGCATGGAGGGGCGGGACCTGCATCTGACTTTTGTCCATCATTGTGCATATTTGTTGAATAAATTAATTAGCAAATGAATGACTATAATAGAAGTTTGTATAAAGATCATCAGTCTAGCACTACTGCATACTATGAAGTCTTCCCAGTATTCTGGATCACACAGGAAAACGTCCTGTTGTTATAGGGGACTGTTTTAAGTGGAGTATATATTGACCACATTAGAAAGATTTTCTTAGTGAATTGATTTCTTTTTAACCACATATTGAAAAGAAATAAGAACTTTCTTCCTTTATGGAAGTTGCTTATTTTTTATAGTCTAGAGTTTAATTTAAAAAGTTTTATTAAAATTAATTACTTTTCATAAATTATTTTTATTAGTGTTGTAGGTAGCAGGTAGATTGGGAAGTTGACAAAATGGTTTAGTACAGCTAGTATTCTAGTTGTACGGTAGAGTAGTGGTCATGGAAGAGTGTTCTTTTTTGGGTAAGAGAGTATAATGATATTTGTATGTCAGAAACCTTGTTAACATCATGGATTGAATGACCTTGGCTTTTCTACTTACATTATAAATTGCCAGCACAGTACTAGAGTTGATATTTGCTATGTATAAATGATTACCTAAGATTGCTTAGCTGAGGCTCTCTGGGAACTGCATGTTTCACTGTAGAATCAAATGACCATCAAATGATGGAAAGCTTTCATTGAACTTTCTCTCTCTCACCCTGAAATCCCAAATTAATTATTAATTTAAATATCATAGCAAAATACACTACATGATAGAATGAGTTAGTGTATGAATTAAGCAAACATTTTCAATGAAATCCGTAATAGACATTTTTTAAGTGTTAGTATGTATCTTTTTGTTCTATTGTATGAAGATAGCCTTTTGTTTCATCTACTTCTTAAATATTTAATATAGTAAGTAATACTTTGAAAGTTCTCTAATTTTAAAATGGCATTTTCAAAGACTTAGCAAAGTTGATCTGTCCCCTCTAAAGATGCTTGCAAACATGCTTTTGCATATATACTCACAGTAGCTCAAATTGCCTATAAGGGATGTAATTTTTGTAACACATGGAATGCAGTCATGTCTCCTAGAAGGTGCTTGAAGAGTCCTTCCACCATTAGTGAGTCACGCCTTTGTGCCCAGGAACTATCATCCTTTTTTCCACTGGTGACCTTAGCTCAGCAGGCTTTCAGCAGACGTGTAGGTCATGGATTGTGCGTTACTTCCTTCTGTCTACCCTCACCTATCCAAAATGCAACAGAGACCAGGAAGAAATTTACCATTCTTTTGTTACATTTGACCTTTGGAGAGGTAGACGCTATTAGTATGGTAAGTAAAATAA
Organism: Carollia perspicillata; assembly: GCA_004027735.1. Taxonomy (NCBI): domain Eukaryota; kingdom Metazoa; phylum Chordata; class Mammalia; order Chiroptera; family Phyllostomidae; genus Carollia; species Carollia perspicillata. The sequence continues at coordinate 86,229 of PVKM010000097.1, read as the reverse complement.
AAATAAGATGGAATGTTCATATGGTGCCTCTTCCTGCAATATGTCATCATAGAGAAGTCATTTAGATTAGCTCATCTTTTGTTCTTATCTATAGTATGGGAATTATAGCTTTATTTTATGATATAACATGAAGTGAAGATGAAGAGCTCTTAGTCATACTTTTCCTTTAATGAACTTCACTGTCAAAATATATAAATCTCCATCAATTTGTTTTACAATTCATAGTTTGGGCTGTAATTTCTACCTGTAGATAAAATTTGAATCCTTTTTCACCTGGCATTATCAGCATTGCCTTAATTAAGTTATGTAGGCATTTGATTTTTTTTAAAAAAAGGTCTCTTATAATGGACCATTTTCTGGCTTTGGCTGTGCAAGGGTGATTGATAATGTATATGCCTTTGCTCCTGAAGAGATTTTAGAGTAAAAAATTAAAATGATGTTCCATATTATTTTAAACCAGGATTACGATCTAATCCTTGCAAATTGCATTAAGTGTATGGTATGTGTTAATTATCAGTTGATCAGAGTGTTTTGGACTTTCTATTGACTATTACATGATATAGATTTAGAAAGGGTATTTGATTAACAAGCGTTACTATTCCAAGTTCATGTTGCATGTCATATTAAGCCTTATTTCCCTTTCCACATTTATTTTCTTATGTGCAGAATAGTTTTTATTTATGCATATTGTGTCTAATTTTATAGTATAATAAACTAAGAATATATGATGGTTTGAAATACATGTTGAAACTAAAAAACAGACAATTATCAAATATTTATAGTTTACTTACTGTGTGCTAGGCATCGTGCTGGGGGCTTGATAATCAGTCTTGGAATGGAAAGTAGTTTTCAATTTTTTCTTTCTTTCTGAATCTTGAATGATTTACAGGGAAAAATTTAAGATTTGCTGATTTGTTTTTGTAGCTTTTGTGGTTACTAAATTCATTTTTATTTAATATGTGGGACAGATTTAGTAGTTATGAAATAAATATGTAGCAATCTTTATCATACTGAGATTGTTAAATTAACTAGTTGAACACTAGAGGGACTGTAAACTAATCATTTCTTTATTAGTTTAGTAGTAGTTTGTTTGTTGAAATGCTTTATTCAAATAGCAGGACCATACTGTGTTTTCTCTTTAGTTTTCCCAAAATTAAGTATTGCATCCAAAAGACTATCTGATAACTTACTTGGTTAATTAATTCTCAAGTATATGGACTATAAAATTTAACCTTTGCCAGTTTTGGTATATCAAAGCAAAATACCCTTGATTGGTTATAACCTCTTTTTAAACTCAGTCTGTGTATAGTAGACAGCCTATGGAAAGGAACGAATCTGGATTTTGGTTATATAAATAATCAGTTTATAGTTTTTTCTTGGAAATCTCTTTGAGTGGAAGAAAATAGAGTTTAGGAAAAGTATATAGTCATTGGAACAATAATTCAGATTATTGTTTTATAGAGACTTAAAATTATTCCTGATCATTGGATATATATTTTTTGAAAAGATTCACCAGTTTATAATAGCACTAACAGCTAAGGTAATCTACATATTGTAGTTTTAGTTTATATAGGAGCTTTACTGATATTTTTGCTATTTCACATGAAAAGCTATTTGGTAGTTGAAGTTAATTTGAGAGGAACTTTCTGGGACTTAGTCTTTAGGCATTAAAAGGTTGAACAGTTCTCGAAAAAGAACTGTTGTTCAATTTTGGTATTAACATTTTACTCAAAATAATTTTGCCTTGGAAATAATACAAATTTCAAATCACAAAAATTTAAATTAATAAGTATATAATAGATGAATGCTTCTGAAAATTTGGTTTGATGGTTATCCAGGGATTTTAACTCAGAGCACATTAAGAACATAAAAAATGAATCAGTCTTCACATTCATATATTGCTTTGTAAGGAAGTCCTAAAGATCACTTAAAGAGCTATAAAATAAGCCTTTTTATAGGCTTATTTGGCTGGGTGGCTCAGTTGACTGGAGTGTTGTCCTGATGTGCAGGGATTGCAGGTTTGATTCCCAGTCCGAGTGCTTGTGGGAGTTGGCCAGTGGGTGTGTGGGTGGGGGTGGAGCAGTGGGTTGATGCTTCTCTCTGTCCCTCTCTCCCTTCCAAATCAATAAGTTATAATTTTAAAAAAAATCATAAAATGAATGAGTTGGGTATAGAAAACTTCTGAAGTAAATTTCTTCACTTTATAATATTTAAGTTTATCCTATAAATATAGTCATGCTTCTGTACATGTCAGCTTCAGAACTTGTCAAAGCCTGTACTTACCTCATTTTGACAAGAAAAAATGTTTCAGCACTGGGTGCTTGCTCAGGACTCCTTGCTCTTGCTAGAGTCAGGACGCTGCCCTACAAGAGAAAATGCTTCATTATTTGGTACTGGTGAGTTCCAGAAAGGATGAACAGTGAGTACCAAGGTACCACTATAGTTTGTTATAAGACTGGAACACTGGTAGAAATAGACATTTGCCTTCACCTTTAACAGTTTGCTACACTTTTTAAAAATGCAGCAGAAATTCACACTAATAAGTATAATCCCTTTGTTTATGAATAGACACCTTCCTCTTTTATTTCATTTTCATTAATTACATATTTTTAAAATTCTGTATAAATTGAAAATGAGTCCAGTTATGTGTAGAAAAAGAAAAATTAAAATGTTCATTTCTTTATTAGTGGTATTCTGTCTGCTTCCAACGTATTTTGAACCTGCTAAAATGACCTGTGAATTGGCTTTGTACCTTAAATATTCATTGGCACTTTTCATTCTAACTTGTCAGAACTATGATTAAATTCTTAAGGTGTGCATTTGTTTAGATCATTGAAAAATTATATTTCCAATTCATTTGTGTTCCTTATATAAATGAAGAAGTCTTTGAAGCTGTCCTTTGTGGGCTTTTGGATTTATGAAAATAGTGAGGAAAATATAAATTACTATTGATTTCTAAATGGTAGTCATTTCTTTGGAAAAACTAGCATTGAGAATATTTTACTGCTAGTCTTAAGTGCTTCGCTTAATTCTGATGATTGCTCTGTTAATTTACAGAATTTGTCTTGGGTTATTTGGAGAAAAAAATTGAAATTGGAGATTATTTTACAATTTCATTATCCTTTTCGCAAAACTATGGTCTTAAATGTCACAAGAAAAAATGTTGGTGTGTTAAGTATGAAACTGTTTTTTGAAGACTGAGTTTCTGGAAAATGCCAGAAGTACATGGAGTGCTGAACTCTGAATTCCAGAGTTAGGATAAAGGCATGTTGAGTATAAAAAGCATGTTTTTGTGTTGTAAATGGTGGCTAGTTGACCTAATTATAATTGTTGGCATTTTAGGAGTTGTCTTCAAGTGCCTGTTGTCTTGAACGGAGTAAAAACTGGTCCTGACTTTGTTATATTTAGGGGCAGTGGGTGGGGCAGTGGGCAATAATTGCCCAATGTATTAAATAATAGATTTAAAGGAGGTTTTTTTTTTCATGTAGAGCTAGATTAAGGTTAAGATTAAGGATACTATTAAGGAAAATTTGTAAAAATTGAAATCTCATCTTTTATTCTGTATCTCAGCTTTTTAGAAACAGTATCATGTGAGGTAAATTTGACCACTAAATGCCTCTGGGTTAAAATATAATTGAGTGGTTCTAAAATGACCTGCAAAGGTTTAATTAAAATAAGGCTAATTAGATAGTTCTGTTACCAAATCTTTTATATTTGGAGGAGGAGGGAAGTGTTGAGTAGTAGGCACTGTACTGTGTGCAATGATCATTGCTTTCTAAGAGCTTGACGTATGTAATTAGTTACTCATTTTTTCCCCCAGAAATTTAATTAATGAATATTTGAATTTAGTCTGCCTTATTTTGGAACAATTCTCAGGATGCTTGTGAGGTGTTAAATGGGTTTTCTTGATTGTGTCTTTTTGTTTATTCAGTCCTAAGATATTGTACTTTATACATGGGCCAGATATGTGCTAGGTATTTGGCATTCACTGATAAACTGGTCAATTAAATTCTTGGATCTCTTGGAGTTTATAGTGGGACAATTAGATAAGTACACAAATACAGTGCGACAGATGCTCTGATAGGGACAGTGCTTCTGCTCTGTGTACATTTTATCCTCTAAGTTATTTCTGCTGTGATATCAGGGATTTGTGTCTTCAGTTTAAAATGTTTAGCCAACTAAGTTTGAGTTTTGTCTTTTTTTAAAAAAATATTTTATTTACTCTTTAGGGAAAGGGAGGGAGGAAGAGAGGGAGAGAAACAACCCTGTGTGAGAGATACATCGATTGGTTGCCTCTTGGATGCTCCCAACTGGAGAACCTGGCCTGCAACCCAGGTGTGTGCCCTGACTGGGATTCGAACGAGCAACCTTTTGGTTCACAGGCTAGCATTCAATCCACCGATCCACATCAGCCAGGACTGACTTTTGTCTCTTTTAAGATGCCATTACTTTGGGATGGTAGAAAGAGCTGGGCATGAACTCTTTTTCCTTTTTGGTAAGTTCTATCATCCTCCTTTCACCATTGTGTTTGAAGTGGTTGGGGGCAGGTAGAAGGGGGGTATGGGGGAGGATAAGTGGTGATGGAAGGAGACTTGACTTGGGATGTTGAACACTCAATATAATATACAGATGATGTATTATAGAATGGTACACCTGAAACCTATATAATTTCATTAACGAACATCACCCCAATAAGTTCAATGAAGGAGAAAAAAATGAAACTAAGGGGGGGTATAGTTAGGGTTCAAGACAGCTAAATTTGCAGGTCCAAATGTAAATTTAAAAAATATTTGCTTTGTCATTTTTCTTCTGCATTCCCAGATTAAATTTTCATGTTGTGCCCTTAATACCACAGACAGTTGCTTATTAAAACTTGCCTTATCTCAATAGGTTCCTGCTTCGTTCCCACATAGATTGTTATCTTCATTCAGGTGGATAGATGTCTTAAGTAACCTTTTATTCATGCCCACGTGTTGCTCTGTCTTTCCTAGACAGTGATAACCTTAAGGGGTAAAATTAGACATTTTAATCCAGTTGAGTGAATTTCTTCAGTTAATGTTTTATAAAGCTAAATTATCAGTTTTGTCAGAAATGTCAAAGAATTAGCTCTGGCCAGTGTGGCTCAGTGGATTGAACGCTGGCCTGCGAACCAGAGGGTTGGGTCACTGGCCCAATTCCCAGTCAGGGCACATGCCTGGCCAGGGTTGCAGGAGAGGTTGCAGGACAAGTCCCCAGAAGGAGGGTGCCCGAGAGGTAACCACACATTGATATTTCCCTTCCTCTCTTTTTCCTTCCTGTCCCCTCTCTAAAAAATAAGTAAGTAAAATCTTTAAGAGAAAGTCAAAGAATTAAAGTTTTCTGTTCTTAATATCAACTTTGCTGATCTTATGACATTTACATTTATTATTATTATTATTAGATATTATACATACCAGATCTCTCTTGTAACTAGATATATCTTTGTTGGGATTTTTAATGTTAAACACAGCAATAGCATATTGGTCTTTGCTACAGTTATCATCTCATACACTGTCAGATTTCTCTTGACTAGCTGTATTCCGTAGTCAAGCAGGGCGCCACATGTGGCCCAGATGGCTATGAATGCAGCCCAATGCAAATCATAAATTTACTTAAAAATCTTTTTTGTTTTTTTGCTCATCAGTTTTCACTAGTATTTGTGTATTTAATGTGTGGCCCAAGACAACTCTTCTTCCAGTGTGTCCCAGAGATGCCAAAAGATTGGAACAAAAGAGCATGGTTCAGATCTCAGGATGGCTGCATGCTTCTTACATTGACCAGTAAAGGGACCTTTCATACTTTCACCCCCAGTATTTAATCAGCAATTAGTACATGTTTAAACTTGGTGTTCTTGAGCAGCTTTTGCCATGCTTTTCTCTTTTTCTAGTTGCTTTGAGACTTGTAACATAGCTTCCTTCAGAAGCATCCCTGTCTCCTTTCCTGAGACAAACATTGATTCTTGAAGTTGTTTAGATGCCAGTAGGAGTGGTGACCATCAGTAATAGTAATGCACTTTATCATGCAGTAGAAATCACAATGGAGGTACAGATAGAGTGCCCTGGGAATTTGGAAGAGTAGAGATGACCTGTAGTTACCCAGATTAAGTGAGCTTTGTAGGAAGTGGTGTTTAAAATGAAGTGGGTTTCAGGGACAGTAAAAGTGACTAGGAAGTGTAAAGGCATTGTGAAAAAATATTGGTTATAGCTAGAATTTCAGCTTGGCTGTTAAGAAGGGTGTGGTAAAGAGAAGAGGAAGAAGTAAGTTTGGAAAGGTAGTTCAAATCAGATCCTGGGGAACCTTGACCCTGGGTTAAGGCATTATTACCACATTTTGGTAGACCATTAATGGGATGCTTTGAGAGTCTTGAGCAGTTTGAAGGATTAATCTGGGCTGCAGTGTGGTAAATAAATGGGAGCAAGGATGATAGTCGTAAGGAGAATATTAGGAGTCTGCTTCATAATTTTTGGTGGAATACAGTGAGAGCCAATAAATAGCCATTTTATATACTTTTAGTCACATCTATTTTTTTGATTCTTAAATATTGAACTTTTGTGTGTTTGAATTTGTTGATATCAATATTAAAATTAAATCAACCTGAAGTGTAGGGAAGCAAGGCTGGATTCACATTTTATCCATTAACATTGAACAGATAATGCTTCCTAAAAACGGTGGGTCTAAAAGCAAGAAAGATATGATTCCAGCACCTTAGTTTTTTACATTTTTAATAGGATAGGAGAAATTGAATTGGATAGATGCTGAGTAACTCCCATGTGTACTGGGCTTATAAGATATGTGGTAGAAAAATAGAGTAGGGGAGTGGGGTAAAAGGTATAGGGAACAGGAAGCATAAATGGTAGGTACAAAATAGGGAGAAGTTAAGAATAGTATAGGAAATGGAGAAGCCAAAGAACTTATATGTACAACCTATGGACATGAATAGGGGAAGAGGCTGGATAGGTAGGTAACTAGGAATCAGATTGTCTATGACTTCCTTGGCTTTAAGCCTTAGAGACAGTAGACAAAGACTTTGAAGATTACATGGAATGCCTGGTGACAGATTTCTCCAAGATTGCTGAGAAAAATAGCCTGTAAATATGTGTTTGTCATTTCTGAAAGAAAGCTATTAGGCAATTTTCACTTACAGAAACTATTAATTATCATTTAGATAATTTCATTCATGGGTGCAAAGCACAAAGACCACATTATAACATATTTGTATATAACCAGCATTACATTTAATATATTAAGCATGTAATCAATATTATAGATTATTGATCACCACTAAGCAAAAATAAAATATTTTTAGTCTCTCCCACTGAAACCTTTTTAGTTGGACATTGAAAAGGAAATAACTTATTATTCAATTTGTACATATATCATAATGATACCCTTTGAAATTTTTATGTAGATTTTGATAATTTCTTAATCAAGGGTGTCCTGAAAACATTAGGATATACTTGTTTAATAGTAGTTATGTCAGGTCAGATTGGTGGGTTTACATTTTCATAAAAGTAGCCTGAATTTAGTTTATCAGTCTAATGAAAGGATATATTTGTGAAGCAGCAAGATATTATGTATGTAGGATTTTTTTTCTAAGTTGTTTGAAGGAGACCAAGAGAAACAAGCTATTACTAAACAAATCATATTTTCATAGGTATTGTTGGTGTCTAAATAGGGAGAAATTTTAGTGCTACTTACATTTAATCTAATTTTTAGATGAATATAAATATAGTGCTTAATATGATTTTGTGTTAATCAGGTTTTTAGTTAATATTTTGAAAATATTTGATCCAGTCTCACACCTTTGAAATAGATGTTGTGATGCTTATTTTCTTTTTTAAACACCTTTTGACAGTCTGAGGGAAAAATGATGGTTTCTTGGTAATTCTAGTTTCATTGAATGACTCTGAACTCTCAGAACTGAGTTATTAATGATTAGATGAGTCAGGTGGTCCAAATAACAAGTTTAATTTTGTTGTTGTTGTTACCATGACTACAACATATTGGCAGGAGAATTTTATATTTTGAAGTTGTTATTTAACCTGACCTGTTGATAAAAAGTAGTTTCAGAGCTTTGTATCCATTGGAGTAGTCTACATCACTAGAGAAACCTACACGTTACTGCTTGACTTAATTGTACTTTTAAAGATAGGGCAGAGTTTTTTCTCCAGGGTGTGTGTATGTGTGTTTCGGGGGTGTATAAAGGCAATCTGTACAAGATAGATGTAATGCTGTATTTGCAAGGTGTGAACTTTAAATTCTGGGTTTATGAGCAAAGATTTCAGAAAGCCTTTCTGGCATTTTTACTAACTTGTAACTAAATTAACTCTATACCAGAAATTAGGCCCCTTGAAATAAAAGGATCTCTTACTTGGTAATGATTATTATGTACAGGTAAGTTAGAAGCATCAACTTTAAGAATTAGGAATAATAAATTACAAAATGCTAAAAAATGTAATTTTTGTATCTCAAAAGAAACTTGCAAATAATTTTAGTGTTAAATATTATTTTTTAACTCCTAAATATTTGCCCTTTTATACTTGCCTTTGATTTAGAAGTAGTTTAAAGGTTAAAAACTCATGGTTTGTTTTTAATAGAGCTGGGGGGACTCCTCTCCCTCTTTCTCGCCCTGCTCCCCTTTCAGTCCATTGGTCCCTCCATCTTTGTGGAAGGGAATTGATGGGAAGGAAACCTGGTTGGTTTATTGAAGGAGAGTGAGAACTGAAATCGAAACTGTGAAAGTTTATCAGACCATGCAAATTATGGGAGCAGTAAGCTTTATACTTAATTTATGAAATAGCATTTCTTCCAGCACTGGATTTGTTCTTAGATGCTAGTATTGAGATTATAATTGGCAATAGTAATTGGTTCTTTTTTTTTTAGGATAGCCATCTCTGATTGCCATAGCAACATCCCAGAAGACATTATTCTGCTTGATCTAATGGAAGCATGTCAAGGAGTTGCCTTAAGCATAACTCTTGACTTTCTGAAATTGTACTGGAAATTTTAGTTTCAAAAGGAAGGTGGTAGTGTATGGTATAATTCTCTCTGTCCTTTTTGCTGTAGTTTTGTTGTCTGTAAGGGCTATGTATTTTTAGGAATCACTTGAGATTCCTGATATTATTTGAAGCCTGTTGTTCTATGTAATTTGATTAACTAGGGCAGAACATGATTGATTTTGTTTTCTTAATATGTATTTTGCTCAGACTGTAGGTGAAAGGGTTTTTTTGTTTTTGTTTTTTGTTATATGTGCTACAGGAGATTAAATTTGAATACCATGTTAGGTTAGAGAAGTGGATTTTATTTAACATGTTCCATATGTGCTGTTATGGAATAATTTTAACTATTGTAACTGGTCTTTAAAAAAATTCTTTCTAGTAGAAAGGCCAACTTACAAGAAATACTGTCATAGATTAAAATACCAAAGAAAACTGTGGGATACAATTCTCTGATACTCAGAAGTGTTATGGTTTCACATGAAGAATCTATTATTCTTGAGCTATATTTGTTCAAATAGAAAAAAAATAACATCAGCTGTAATTATTTAGAAAAATTAATAGTTATCGTTATTAAACTATTAGCCACTTGATCACATGGGTTTCTAAGAGGGTAATGATTGCAGATTTTAAAATTTAAGTACAGAGGTATAATATGGCTAAGTAGATTTGGCTTCCTCAGAGAAAATGTTATATATAAATATAATTTAATAAACATTTCAAAAAAGAGGTTTTGATTATTTCCACTTATTTCAGTAGTTATTTATAGAACTACTGTTAGTGCTGTTCTCATCTTGCTTTATAGTCTTCTTAATACTATGTCACAGTACTGTTAGAAAATGCTACTTAATAGAGCCTTGTACAACATAGTTTTTAAACTGAATGTAATGAAAGATTAAAATGTGATATAGGCAGTAAGTAAGAAGGGAACTTTAAAAACTAGGAATGTAAAGATTGGCAGTTTGGGACCTGTGATTAATAGTTACTTTTATTTTTTAAAAAGGTTCAACTAAACAAAATCTTGGAAATGTCTATATTTGTTTATCTTTCTATTCTATTCTTTTGTCACTTATCTTTCTTGTGCATCATAAAAGTTATTTCTAAACCCCTCCCCCCCAAAATTCACCTGTTCTGAAGTACAAATAAAGCAGTTTTAGGGTTTGCCTTTTAGTATTTAGGAGCTTACATGGCTAATATTTAGAGGCAAAAAAATTTTCCTGTGAGTTCATGCCTAAGTCAGTTAGCTGCCCTTCTGTCTTAAAGGTGTATTTTATTAGTAAAACTGTCTTCAATAATAGAATATCAGGCTTACTCACTTTGACTCTAGAGTGGCACTGTTCGATATGGTAGCCACTCACCATGCGTGGCTATTTAAATAAGATTAATTAAAATTAAATAAAATGAAAAATTTAGATTCTAAATCATAGGGCATATTTCAGGTGCTCAGTAGTCACATGTGGCTAGGGGCTACCCTGATGTACAGTGCAGATCAAAGCATTTCTGTCTCCACAGGAAGTTCTGTTGGACAGTGCTGGTCTAAGGGGCAGACTTACAATGGTACAAAATGACAGAAAGGCTATTTTTGATGCCATCTTAAGAAAGAGGCGCTGAAAGTTTTATAACAGAAGATCATTGAGCCAACTATATTGTGGTAACAAGTTTTCTTCATCTGGCTGGGGGTTCCATAAGAGTATCATGAAGTTTTCCTCTCCCTTTGCCCCTCCCTTCTTTCTGAGATGATAAATCAACTTATTCATTAGGATAGGGAACTAGTTTTCATGATGAAAACCATCCTAGGCTTTTCAAGTTCATAGTTTCAGGTGGTAAACCTGAGAGTGCTTTCCAGCATCTGCTTTTTATATGATTTATCTTGAACTGTTGAGCTTTCATTTAGAAATGCCACTCAACTTCTCTTAGCTTTATTTAGAGGTTCCTTTATTCATAATCTTGTCAGTTTACTATTTATATTTTCCCTAAACCCAGGCCAGATTTGTGGATGCTTATTTTGGTATAGTTCTGCTAGTGTGTGAAAATAAATGCGATAGATTAATAGTTTTGGATTTTAGGAGTCCTTGGTGGCTTTTTGTAGTACATTTCTGTAGTGAAAGTTAGGTGCTGCTCAGAGCATTGGCATTTTCCTTTAAGACCTGTAGTTGGTATCCAGTATAGAAACATCTATACACATATGTCGGTTACCTCCTAAGATTGGTTTGGTCTGTTTATTTATTTTGGAGAGGTGTTAAAAAAGAAATGTGGTATGTATTTTATGAAATAAGGCCATTTATTCAATAAGTATTTATTAAATGCCTTCAGAGGTTTGGGAGAAGTAAGAATATTATTCATAGCACTTGCTTAGCAATTTGTCAGATTTCCTTTAGGAATGTAGATGTGGCAGCATTTAGAGCAGTCTGCTTTCCCTGAATGTAGCTGAAGACCCAGATGTGCAGTCCAGTTTATGCTCTGTCCTGAGATGATTTCACTGAAGATTATGATTGTTTGAATGTAGTCTAGAGGATGCCTGTATGCTGTTGTGATGACTGGAAATCATTTCTAGGTGCCTCTGCTAACTAACCACACTTTTGAAACTTGTTCTTAAGACTAACCTGCTTGTACTCCCTCCCACAACACTGTATTTCATGTAATGTGTAAGTTGCAAAAGAAGGGAAGACTGTTGAATTTGTTGTCACTTATATTGGCTTAGTGTAATTTGTGGCAATTGACTGACTATAACATTAGAAAAATATAGGGAAATTCTTAGTTTTTCACAGTATTTTAGAAGGAAGCCTAATTTTGGGTAAAGTATGGTTTAATGTCATTAGCATTGTGGGCCTAGATTGTGGCAGAGCCACTTGGAAATATTCTGGACTTTCCACAGTTTGAGGGCTCTCTGTCATTTGGGGAAGTAGCATGTTGGTTTTATTTTGGCCTTGGCACAAATCTCACTGTAATAAGAGGTAGGTCCTGACAGTTATCTGGCTACTCACTAAGCATCTGGTAGGAAGTAATGAAGAATAGTAAGAAACACACTGGATGAAAGAAGGTGAAGGAATTAGGCAAACAAAAACAAAAACATATATACAAAACACATAGATGCAGACAACAGTGTGGTGGTAGTCAGAGGGAAAGGGGCTGAGGAGAGTGGAGGCAGGTAAAGGAGGGGAATGGGGATGGAAAGAGACTGTGCTTTGGGTGATGGCACACACGCAATCCGTTGTGCAGATGATGTTTTTTTGAGTTGTACACTTGAAACCTGTATGGTTTTATGAACCAGTATCACCCCAATAAATTCAGTAAAAAATTAATTACGACAAAAAAGGAAACATACTTATGGAGGAAAGCATAGTAGAGGATAGTTGGGTTGGGTATATAAAGTGAGTTAAAAGCAGTGATTTCTGAGTTAGTGTTTCCAAAAAGCATTAATGGTAATAGTTAGCTGGACAAGGCATCAGAAAAGGCCAGAGGCTAATACAGTGGCACAGTTGTAGATGAATTTTTTTAAAAAAAGCCATGAATTTTTAAAGGAATAACCTCTATCCTATGTGACTTTTCTGAGGACAGTTTATAAATATTTCCTCAGTGTGACCTTAGAGCTCTCATTTAATCCAAAGTAGAAGTTATTAAAGGATGTTGGGCATGAAGGTATATCTCCTTGGTTTTTAATTATTCCTCCAGAACTGGAAACTTTGAAGCCTACCCTCTCTGTAATACACTTGCAATATTTAAAGTGTGCTGGTAATGGGTACCTAAAGTGTTGACAGTTTAAAAAGCCATTAGGCTCTCAGCACTGCTCATAATGATTGGTAATTCTTGCATAGGGGCATTTTACTTTACCAAGACATATATAGGCAGACATGTAAGTTGAAATGCACAAAATAGATATGATGACTCTTTTGGGAGGGGGATTAACATTTTATATCACATTTCACTAAGTGACACTGTTTCATTTTAATTCTGCTGTATTAACATTTTATACAGAATATATGAATTAGTTTTGCCCTTCTCCCCTGATTGGAACATTTGAATATTATGTGTTAAAATTGAAATGGCAGGTTTGAAATGACTGGTATTTGAAGAAAACTTCCCAAAGGCATTTTTATATGTTAATTTTACTATATGGAGTGATAGTTAACTGGTCCTCTGAGGATGACCTGTGTGCTTTTATTATTGAATTATAAACTTACGGTTTTAAACATTGTTTCTGTCAATTACAGTCATTATCCTTCTTGACATTCAAATTGTCCTATCTTTGGTGGGTAGAAGCCTACTCATCGTGGCTTCTGAGTCCAGTTGACATGACCTCAATAGTCATTGACACCTTCCTTGCTTTTTGGCATGACAAGGTGCTACAGACTTATTTTGGACATTTTCTGATCCAGATCTGGAATAAGCCATTTTGCCTATGAATTCTGGTTCTGTGGGGTATGGTATCTGGAGATCACAGTCTGAGCTTTGGGGATTCTTGTTACTAGTAGTTCAGACTTTGTTTCTAGACCTTTTAAGTGAACAGACCTAGATACATTTCTTTTTTTTAAGATAAATGACCTAGTAATTCATACAGGTAACTTAGCCATTCAGGTTCAGTGTTGTAGGGTTTTTATTTAATATTATTCTTACATCCGTGTCATCTCTCTCTAATGCCCAAGCTACTTATATTCCCACAGTTTCTCATTTGCTTTATTCCATATGGTTAATATAACATTTTTAGAATAAGAACAGTGCTATCAACAATATCTCTAGTGGAAACAGTACTTTTTTGTTGTTGTTGTCTGTTATTGATATATGTATGTATGTACGCATGTATATATTTTTACTGATTACTTTTGTTGGCCTTTGTGTATATGCCAGCAGGTATATGCTTTTCAAGATCACTCAGAATAATTATTCCATGTGGATTTATCACCTAACTGGTTACACATAGTGTGAGGTGTGTTTCTTTTCTTTTTGAATTTTTTAGGGTTTATCTTAAAATTTTAATCTTGTTTTATAATTATGTAAAATGTGATTCCAAAGCCAAACCTACAAAACAGGCATATTCAAAGAACTGTAGAAACACACATTTTATTTTTTAGCTTGGTAAATAGCAAGTAGTTTGGAGGATGCAGATTTATCTTTGGTTTTATCCTATTTTGGAAACTTTTAATAGGAACAAAAAATAAAGTTGTGAATCAAAGCCTTTGTGTCTCCTTTATGCTCAGGATCCCCAGGTAATTAGTAATGAAGAGAGGAAAGCAAGGTCAAAAAATGGCGGGAGTGGGCAGGCTGTTTGCTGTTTTGTCCCTGCTATCCCTTTGACTTACTGATTTTGCATCTCATTATAATTTTTTCCCTTTCTGTAAGTTATAGTCATTCCTCTTCATTGATAGGTATGTTCAATGCTCAGACTGATGAGTCTTGAATGTACTGGTGTAGATAACTTTATTTCTGCTTCCCATGTGAAGTAGTATCATTCCTTTTCTGCTCAGAAGTAGTACAGCTTAGCTGTGTTAGCTTGAGCTTAAGGCAAGTTTTAGATATTCCTATGTCTTGGTGACTTGAAATATAATAATACTTAATACTGCTGTATTTGCTGAAGGTAATTCCCTAGAGGTTAGTAGATTTCTTAATGTTGTCCAACTTATCATTACTATTCTAAGTTTCATGTTTTCTTTATATAACTAAAACAAAAGATCTATTATTTTAGTTATGCAGTATATTTTAAATTCTTCAAGGAGGAAAACATTTAATCATATTAAATGCATATATTTTTATGGGAGATGTAATATGTGTGCTTATGATTAGTCAAGTGATGAAGCTTTTATTTCCTCAAATCAGGAATTGTTATTGCTTCCTCAGACTCCAGGGATGGCAGAATATAGATTTGAATGAAAGAAAAATAATCTCAAATGAGTTAGATGGGTACCCATCTGTAACCCAATTTCTTTTTACTGGAATAGATAGCTGAGGGTTTCCTCCTTCCTCTGGCCAAAGAAACTGGTGGAAAAGAGTTAACTTTCCTTTTTAAAAAGAGCCTTCCTTTTTTTTTTTTTTTTGTAGAACAGTGAGAAGGTGATTCTTCTGGGGGCGGGGGAGGAATGACCATTTGTGTTTCTTTCATGTGTGGGAAGGAAAGAATCTAGTAATCACCCATGTCTTTGGTCCCTAGTAACTGATGAGAAGAGTCCTAGTCCTATTTGAGTGTCTCTGAGAGAAAAGAAGCTAGGGAAAAATACAGGTAAAAATGACTAGGGAAATTTTTTTTACAATACATTTCTTTGAAGTGCCACCTAATTTTTCAGACATTATTTCAATACACATTTAAGTGGCATTTTGAAGTGTGAGGCCAGCACTTTAGGACAAACAGATGAAGGTAAAATCTGGCTTCTTGCATCCTTTAACTGATGCATTTGCTATTTCCGTCACTGCCTTTCTCAGTTCTCTTAGGCTTTGGCATCGCTGTAAAAGTCAACCATGGGCTCTACAAGGCAAACGACATGTGTAATTGGGCAATTGTAGGAGTCTGTGTGCAGTTGGGGGAAAGGGCTCTCCCTCTCTACTCGCTGATATGTCCTTGGTATCCATGAGAAGAGATGGTCAAGAAGTGGTGTTTGCAAGTGAGTGCCAACTGTGATCACCACCAGTAATGCACTGCTGCTTTTCCTTGGCAATATTATTCCTATTCATTTATCTTAGCTATTTCATGTATTCTAAAAGGGATCACGTCCTATCCTATGCCAATTCATCTGGGACTCTGGCTGGGTTAGCTTATGAAAATAGGTAGCAAACTAGGGTCCCACATATAAGACAAGGGAAGTTTAGTATTTAAGAGCAGGAGCCAGGTGTAGGGAGTGCAGTGAGTTGAAACAAAGTAGGAGACACACGCAGTGGAAAGCAAGATAAAGAATAAAGAGGTAGCAACTAGGGGAGTTTATAGCTAGGAATGATGCAAGGTTCTATATTAAAAGCCAACCAGGACACATACTAGAGGTAAGGTAGTGGGTTAAAGCTTTATAATTTAGGAATCAGAACATCCATCTTCACAGAAAAAGAGGACTATTGGGAGCATTGGTATGAACCACCTGCAGCAAGGCTATTGAGACAACAGTCTTTCCTAGCCTTGAAAGTTCTTACAGGTTCTTCCTGGGCAGTAGCTGCTGCTCCCAGATGACAGCAGAGAATGCAGCAATTCACTTCCCATCTGGCAGCTCATGACTCTTGAGCAGCTGGTCTGAATCACTGGAGTTTTATGGTAAGTTAGGTTCTGTTACGTTTTCTCTCTTTCAAAGTAGACTGATTTCTAGATCGTGGTCCATAAAATCTTAATTTGTTTTTGAGTTAGGTTGACTTTTGGAAGCAGATCACTATGTTACTGTGATATAGCATGTTGACATTTGAAAGAGATGCTTTTTGAAGCCTTCCAAAAGTCCCATTTTTGCAGATACCATTATGACATATAATTTTCCTCCATAAAATATAATTTTTGCCCTGGCTGGTCCTCTCACCAAAAAACATTTTTGCAGATGGCTTTCTCTTGTTTCTGACTAAACATATGGTTCACTGGTTTAGCTCATAAGTCTGAGTGATCCCCAGTGACTTTCCTCCCTGTATTTTTGGCTAATGCAGGTCTATTTCTTAAACCTCCACTTTTACTGCCAGCTCTAGCAATTGGCCAGTTTTTAATTTTTATGTTCATTTCTGATTTAAAAAAACTCTTAAAACTATAGCTTCAGGAAAGTTACTGTGTTCTGGCAACAAGTAGAGAAACATAAACAACAACAAAATTACAAACAATCCACATGTGGAGCTCATTTGCAAGTGAAATCACTGCTCCCTTTCTCCAGCCTCACGGTGCCAGCAGTTCACATTCTAGCCTCTGCAGAATTGTAGGTTACTACATTTCAGTGGCCCTTTCTTTGTGTCTTGAATAGTTGAAACTGAAAACTTCACATCTGTCAATGCCAAGAATCTTCTATGTATTTTCCCCTTCATATGTAGATTTTCTTTTAAAAATTTAAAGCAATTTATTTGTAAATTAATACGAACTTCAGCAATAGTTGAGTTGCAGGAATTTTATAATTCTAACCATATTAAAGTTCTTAAAAGAGGCTTAGAGGGATTAAACAGCATATATTTATTTCTGTAACTCTCATGTCTGTTTTTTGGTATGATTTCCCATTAGCAGAACTTTATGAAAATAACATTTTAGATGTTAACTTTGTTCATGGTGGACATTTACCGTATGTAATGTGCTCCTGTGTATAATGTATACTCATGTTTTTGTGCATATTGTACACAGGATTATTATACCCATAGTATGTACTCATTATACCTATGTATAATGCACGTATGTATAATGCACTATGTATAATGCACTTTTCCCCCCCTCAAAAATTTGGGCAAAAAGTGTGCATTGTACATGGCAAAATATGGTAGTTCTGGGGATAAACATAGTGGTGTAGTTCTATGACATCTTGCTTATGTGGGAACATATGAGGGGGGACCCCCCCCCAAATAAAATTTGGAATTATCTTCTAGAGGGCGGGCTTCTTGTAGTGCAGGCTTCCTCCATTATGTAAGTGTTCTAGGAACTTGTCTGTATCAGTGTGCTAGCTGGTGCTGTTGTGAGAGGCTGTGTTTGACTTCAGTGAATTTTTTTTGAAGACTCAACACTTTGCCCATTTCATGGTGGGTAATTTATGAGTGCATCTGCCTGCAACCATGCTGAGTGTTCAGCAGTTTTTGACCAAAAAGAACATGACCTCCTTGCCCCACCCTCCCTATTCACCTGACCTCACCCCAAGCAACCTGTGTTTTTGTTTTCCTGGATGAAAAAAGTCCTCAAAAAGAAATGTTTTGCTGATGTGGAAGAAGTGAAACAAAAAAAGGCAGAAACACTAAAAGGCACCAAAATCAGTGAGTTCAAAAACTATTTTGAACAGTGGAAAAAAATGTCTCTATAGGTGTATTGCATCAGATGGAGAGTACTTTGAAAGTGACTGAAATTTAAACATTCAAGAATAAACACACAATTTTTATAACTAAATTCTGTTTTTGGGGGTCCCCCCTCATATATGTGGCACCTTTGGGTTATTATTTTTTTTCTTATTTGGAGATTTCATCAGTGTATAAATAACTATAGCCATTGTCATGTGTTAGTATACACCTTCTGTTATTCATGTTTTCTTCTCCTGTCATACCACTACCATTTTTCCTGAATTTCCTGCTTGTAGAAGTAAGAAAGTAGGCACTATCATTTGAACTTTCATTAAGGAAAGGCTAAATGTTTATTGAATTTTCTTATGTACCTTTAAAAGTGTAGTGATTCTCTTAGGTTATTTGTCTTTGAGGATATGTAGATTAGTATTAGTACTACATTTGAAAACCATGGTTATATGTACTTAATACTTTAACTGTATGACGAAAGTTGTTTATTGTATAGAAGAATTTTTAAATTTACATTGTTACATATATTATTGAATGAATTCAGTCATTTAAAAGTTTTTTTGGTGGGTTAAAATCAAATTGTGTTTATAAAATAATTAAATACCAAGACTTTATCTTTCTTCTTTCCTCCTTTTGACTTTTGCCATCAAATACTTTAATGTGTCTGTAATTTTCAAGTTACAAAGTTTTCTTTCAAAGTTTGATTTTAAATGTTGTATACCATGATGCTAAATGTCTTGATGCTGTCGTTATTGGGACTTACTATTTAATTATCCAACCATCCATCACTGTGTGTTGTTTTTTGGGGGAGCTCTATAATTCAATAATGTATAGTTTAGTAAGGGCTTTAGTTGTCATGTGAAGCTTTCGAGTTTCTGGCATTTTAACTTTTATTTTTCTCTGTTCTGAATGAAAGAATTAATGAATTTCAGTAAGAGTTTTAATATTTAATAGAGGAATACATCTTTATTTTACTCACTTTTTGTATTGTGTTGAGGCTTTTACACACCATGATAGTACTTGAAAAGTAATGCCAGGTATCTCTTGCGGTGTTAAATAGATACAGCCTATCAGTGTATATACTGCAAAGCAAGTTTATGTGAAACAGATATCATTTTACTGTTAAATGCCATTTCAAAATGATAGTCATAAGCTTAAAGGATGTCAGAACTTTAAGGACTATTTCTTTATGCCTCATCTGCAAAAATAAGTACAACCTACTTGTAAAACTGCATCTTACACAGAACCCTTACATAGTTTTACCTTACTTGTAAAACTGAAACATACATAAAACAATACAACTGTTACTTGTCCTGTTGGCAGATGGTGTGAAGACATTTGTCCTGAGACCTGTGGGGCACTTTCACAGAACCTGTGAGTTCAGAGCAATGCGGTTGGAAGACCATTGATTTTAGTTCGCTATCCCATTCTGGCAGGTGTGAAAACTCAAAACTAAAAGGCCTTACGTAGATTTCTGTGGAAAACGACGATGAAATCTCAGAAGTTTTCCCAAAGCCAATCCTTGTTTCCAGGTACTTAGCATGTTCTGGAAACAACAGCAGGGATTTTTGTAAAGCTTTGTATTTTTCTTTTCCTTCTTTTGCAAGATATTCTTACATTCTGAAGATCTTCTGTCTTTGCATTTACTCCCAAGCTTTTGTGAGAAGGAACTTTAATTTTCCTAAAGCATTAAAATTGCTTTAGGTAGGAGGACTTGAGTGAGACTGGTGGAAGATGCTGGCTCTGAAGAACCCAGGAGGCTGTATGGTGGTTAGGGGTTGTTGGTTATTAGGGGAAATTAAGGGTTCCTTGTGTATCATTGCCTCAGGCAGTTTAGAAATGAGTAAACCAGGGCACAGAGGGGTGAAGCAGCTTGCTCAAAGTCATACACTTTGTTAGTGGCAGAGCCAGAATTGCAACCTCATCTCTAGTAAGGCTGTGTTTTTTCCTTTTCCACTGTGCTCTATTGCCTCTGTTGTCTTGAGAGCTATAATATTTGAGAAGGTACAGTGTTATATTTCTCAGTAGATGGATTTCATCCTTAAATTCAAGGCTTAGGTCTTGTAAATTGGAGTTTTGCTTTATCTTTTTAAAAAATCTTAAGCTGTGTAAAATGATTCTGCTTTGAATGAAGGGTACTGATATCTGCCAACATCATTATCAAGTTTCCCTAGTCATTTATTTTCTTGAAATGAAACTTTCCGAACACAGCCTTACTGAATATGGATTTCAGAGCCACAATAATGCTTCTTGCCTCTGCAGATTTTGAATTGATCTGCGTTTGGCAGTGAATTATGTATGTGTTATTTCAGGAATCTTGCACATGCCCTGCTTTAAACCACTGATTATTTTTGTAAAATGCTGTTTTGTGGATTTGGCTCATTCCATTGATGCTGAACTCATCAGATGGCTATATTGTTTCTAGGAATGTGACTTGAATTGATTAAATGGCACAGGCAACAACATCTGTTTTGTACAGCTAGTTTAGTCTCCTAAAATTTTAAATTTTCAAATTTACAGCTTACAAATAGCATAAAGTATATTTCTTTCATGCTGTAAAATGATTTACATGGGATTTTGATGACAGTTTCTTTTAATCTTAATCTAATTATTCTTGTAACTTGTTTTCTTACTGTATTGTTCATTTTCAAGGAAAGTTAACTTTAGGAATATTGGAAACTTGCAGTCTTAGATGAGTGGCTCTTAACTCTTGTAGGTCATGTATCCATTTGAGATTCGCAGAAAGCTTTGGATGGTTTCCTGGAATAGGCATTGATGGACATGCTCCTAAAACTCTGTACAGTTAGTTGTAGGGAGACAGAACTCCCCTGGGCAGATCCCCTGAAGGCCCATTGATGTCCTTTGCTTTACATGTTATTAAGTGCATGGATAATGCTGGTGACTGTGAACCAGAGTTACCTTTTTTATATGTAGATTGTAGATTTACAGAATATTTAAGTCACTATTAAAAAGATTTTATGGTGTTGATCTACATATGTACCGTTTTTCTTTCCCTGTCTTATTGTCCTTATAGTTGTTTTCAGTGAAGAAAACATCCATCTCAGGGTTTCTTTATTATCACAGGCCCTTTTTTGGATACATTTGATGACCAAAATTTATATGGTATTAAAATAAAAAATGTGAATATCTGATTTTGTCTTATAGAGGTTCTTTCTTTATGCTTTTTGTGATAATATTTCCAAATGATATTTTCAATTTGGGATAGAATACTTAAAGAGAAAATTGAGGCTCAGGGTAAGATAGCCGCTCTCATGTGCAAGCCACAAGGGGCTTGTTTATCAAACTAGTGGACGCGTTTTATTATATTTAGTTGATGCAGTAGTCTGTGCAGGCAGTTTTATATTTTGAAGTCTTGCCAATAGCTTCAAGGCTAGCATGTGTATTTACTAGTTAATCTTGAGAATGACTGTTCTTCTTTTGTAACTTTCTCTCTCCCAATTGGATCTGTTTTAAACTCAGAGGATGGGCCCATTTGCTCCCCTTCCTACCAACTTTTTAAGTTATAGCAGCAACAGTACTTATCATGTCTCCTATGTGACAGGATCTTTTGTGATATTCTCTATCTCCATCCCTTTATTTCAAAAATTTAACTTGCTGACTAGTACTCACCAATTTTACCAATTAAAAGAATTCAAATTTATTGATAGAAAATTAAGGTTCAGTGAGGGTACTGTCTTTGAAGTGCACTGCATATATCTCAGTTTGTTATCATAGGTTTCATGCAATGGAACTGTTTGCTTCCTGGGCTTTTTCCCCTCTCAGCAGACCTTAGGCTCCTTGAGGGCAGGCTCTGTACATATTCCTAGTTGAACAGTTCAACATGATTTGAACAATTGCTAGCTGAATATATTCCCAAGAGTTTTACAGTATAGACCTGAGAGGAAGGATTATTTTTCTTCACTTGTTTCTCTTGATGCTTCAAATTATTTTGAACTGCAGATGGTATGTTACTAATAAGTGTGAGAATTTTTTGTGAATATAATCGATGTCTTGGCTTAGCATCATTTATGGAGTGTGTGATGAGAAAAGCGGCTAAAGTATATTCAGTTGTTAACATTGTAAAAAGTACAAAAGTGCTTTGAAAATGTCGAATGAGTGTCATGTGGCCATTATTGCCTTTTCCCTGATCTAAGAAGGAAATGAGACACTTTAAAAAGACAGAGGATTGGTGACACTTTATCAAACAAATCTTAGGTTGGTAAGTGAATTTAATTTAATCACATATAATTTCTTCAGATAGGGTACTTAGAATATCTTGGGTTTTTCCTCCTTTATTTCAGAGTACAGGGTGGGGCAAAAGTTGGTTTACAGTTGTGAGTACATGAAACACAGAGTTTATTCTTGTATTATTATTTATTAATTACCGTATTTTCCATTCAAACAACTGTAACTCTAATTTTGCCCCATCCTGTATTTTGGCTCTCTGCTGATTTAAATTATATTACGTAGAAAACACAGTTTAGGATTGGAAATGCTCATATAACCTTCAACTTGAAAATATTTTCCTGGGAAAGTAATTTGTCCTTCTAATCAATGCCCTTTACTATATAAAGGTATTAATTTTATTTGATTAGCTTTTTCAATGTTGGAAGTGTGATGTTAGGGAAGATGCATTTCTTTATTTGGGGGCTGTGGGGAAGAATGGGGTTTGGTACTAGATCAAAATATTATTTCTTCTAGTGTAGGCGTGAATAAAAAAATAGTGTTCAATAAATTTGGAGTCCCAGTCTTAAAATTTGATGACTGTTTAACCAAAGGGGAAGGAACTATTTTCTTGAAAGTGCTTTAGGGCCATCAGTGCTAATGCCTCCACATGCTTACTAAAAGTAGAGATTTGGGCATTTGATGAAAGTATTTTCTAATAGAGAATGTTTAAGAGTCCGATAAATTTCTGTAAGCCTGAAGTGTGACACAACTTAGTACGCCTAAATAAAGACTTAGTGTTTCCTGCAGATGAGAGTATTGCTATAGGAAGCTATTTGACATAAAAATAAAGCATACATGAAGCCTGTGTCACTTTTGTGTAAATTATCTTCTTGATTTCTTAGGCAGAACTGGCTGAGATTATGTTTATTAAATCTATTAAAATTAAAGCTTGCTTTACTGCATTAGAATAAAATGTGTTTCTCTATCTGGCTAGTATTGCATAAAGTGGGCCAGCCTTCTCATCGAGAAGGCTTCTCGATGACAAGGCTGACCCAGCTTCTCAGTAAAAGCTGATTTAGGAGAGAAGATGGAAAAGATGAGAAGACAAGTGGACTAGAGAGGGAAGGGAATCACAGGTGGACAGTATCAGGTGCTTATAGCAGAGGGAAGGAACAGCAAATAAGAAAATGGTAACTTTTTCTCTGAATGGATCAGATAGTAACCTGTATAGTCCCTAATCATTGTGTCAAGCTGCAGATATATACTTTTAGTGATTCCTAGTGGCAGGGAGCTGGGAAATAAGGACTTAATGGCGGTAGTAGGAGATGTTAACTCTGTGTAATTATATTTTTAAAGCCTTATATTCCTTGTACTCAGTTTCTTAAAGTGCATTCATACACTCAGTTTTTAGTATTTGCTAAACAGTATTTGCATGCTTACTATGTGGAGAGCTAGAAGTAGTAAGAGCTCTGACTATAAGAGACATTTCTTGAGGCCCTATCTTTAAAGAGCTTTTAGGCTAGAGATGTTGGAGGCAGGATGATAGACACTAAGAAAAAGGTAACTAACACTGTAAGTTACGGCAATAGTAATATTCAGAATGTTTTCCAGTTGAAACACTGCTCCCTCAGTCCTATGAGTGAAGTTGTCATACAAGTTGCAATGTGAGGAGGCAGGCCAAAACTCTCTCTGTGTGGAAAGGAATTTCTTCTCTTTGGTTATTGATGAAAACTTTGCAAAAGTAGATTAACTATTGTGTTTAAGGAAGAGTAGGATTTCACTTAGGAGGGAAGGAAGGAAGGAAAAGCTACTCAAGGCAGACAACATAAGAAAGGCACATTTCCTCTTTTTTTTAGTATATAACTGGAAACACAGGATACCTTGAACACTCTTGGGTCACTTGAACACAGAATTTTATGTTAGCAGGGAACGAAGGGACAGGTTGAAGCCAGGTTGTGATGTAAGATTGATGATACAATTCAGACATGAGTAGGAGAAAAGATGAAATATTTAAATTTATTTTAGTTCTTTAGTACCTCCTTTAAATTTTTTTTTGTGCTGAGTAAAAAGTTACTAAGTTTTTGGTGTGTGGAAGGAAAGTAATGAATAACAGATCATGTTTTAGTTATCGGCTGTACTTACATAAACACCATTGATGGTATTTTTTTCTGGTTAATGAGCTTGTGATTTCATAGGCCTTTTCTAAGTAAGTGTTCTCTTATGTAAAAATTTCTTATCAAAGTGATTGCTTTTATGTGCACATGTTAACTTTTTTCCCCCTTTGGCTTTGTATAAAAGAGGATGGATTGCTGGGTGGTAAATGCCAATTTGAAATGTTATGCTCCTTTGATTAAAAAATCATAAAGTGTTGCTTTCTGATTTTCATGATTTTAGCTAGCAGCTGGTGAATAACTGCTTTTGAAGCAGTCAGAGCTCCCATTTTTGTCTCAGAAGAACATCTTATTGATGAAAATAGAGTAGTGGT
This sequence comes from Carollia perspicillata, assembly GCA_004027735.1. Lineage (NCBI taxonomy): Eukaryota > Metazoa > Chordata > Mammalia > Chiroptera > Phyllostomidae > Carollia > Carollia perspicillata. The sequence continues at coordinate 61,644 of PVKM010000097.1, read as the reverse complement.
TGTGCTAAATGAATGAAGGATGGACAAAGAGATAAAGCAGAGAACAGAGATAAGAGTTTCTTATGGCAGCAAGCCAAAGGTCTACTGACATTTACAGATAACTGGAAAAGCACATGGCGTGTTTCTTATACTGTCAGATGGATGCTCCCTGAATTGTTTAGGTTAACAAGGCCAGCTCTCCGCTATGTGCACAGTTCCATTTCTACCATTAACTGTATATCTGCTCCTGGACTTCCATCTACTAGAACTCAGTGTAATTTTATGGTTCACCTGGTAGAGATTGAGACTAATGTGAATATGCTGTTTATCACTCAACAAAGAATATACTTCTTGATGGAAACACCAAACTGATATTCTGTCTATAATTTGTGTTTCAGACTTATGTAGTTACTTTTCAAGTGACTATATATCATTTTTTTGATAATTTTTAGAGAGGGAGGAATGGAAGGAGAAAGAGAGGGAGCGAAACATCAATGTGTGGTTGCCTTTTATTGTGCCCCCAACTGGGGACCTGGCCTGCAACCCAGGCATGTGCCCTGACTGAGAATCAAACTGATGACACTTTGGTTTGCAGGCCTGCGCTCAATCCACTGAGCTACACTAGCCATGGCAAGTGACTGTATATCTTTGAAAGATTTCTAATGAGTTGTATTCCCATCAAAATAAATGATTAATGTAGATGATTGTTTGAAACCATGTCTGTGTAATATTAAAATTGATGCACTTTTATTAATCTAGTCGTACTCAAATACACAAAACTTTAACTGGTTAGACAAAACTAGCTTAGACAAAACCATTAGATTCTTTAACTAGCTTAAGAATATACTAGCTTAGACAAAACCATTAGATTCTTTAGCCATATGGATAACTGAGCCACCAAAAGGAGAATTAAAATTTCATAGTGTAAAACGTATCCTGCATTGTCAGCATTGTAGTTTTTCTACCTATTTTAAATTTAGAGGGAAAAGTTAATAGATATTTTGATTTTATCTGGGGACAAAGATGATGAGAAACTAGGAAGACTTTACCTATCTTTTTGGAGGATTTTTGTTTTTGGTGATTGTGAGGAGCTGTTTTTCCCTGAGATTTCTACTTATGTTAGATTTTTTTATTTTTATTTTTTAAGAGAGGGAGAGAAACCTCAATGTGTGGTTGTCTTTCACACCCAACACTGGGAACCTGGCCTGCAACCCAGGCATGTGCCCTGACTGGAATCAAACTGATGACCCTTTGGTTCGAAGGATGGCACTTAATCCACTGAGCCACACCAGCCAGGGCTACTTATGCCAGATTTTTATTTTAATTAGATTTGATAATGTATTTAAATGTACAGCTAGAACTTTTTTGTAGAAATACTGAAAAAGTAGATGACTGACATTTCAGGTTATTTCTAAAATAATAAATATGTTGATCTATTTCAAATTGATGTCTGTGCTTATCTAAATTTAAAGTTTAGATTATTAGATTCTGAGGCAAAGTATTGACAGTATAATACTTTTATTACATTAAATATTAACTGAAAATACTTCTGATTATTTTTTAAAGAAATTAGTTTTAAAATTATTAAATTAGTGTTGAAGTATAGAAATAAGAGTCAGTTTTTCTTATTCCCTTTACTTATTCTTGTCACTCCTCTGGAAATTGAAGAGTCTTAAACTGTCCAACTTACTAAGTAGGTTTGTAACACAAGTTTAACACTGTTGTATTTAGGTTGCCAATACATGTGTCTAATGTAATTTAAGGAAGAACAGTCCGACATTCCTAAAATAAATCTCTTCTGAAGTCGTAGACTGTGAAACCTTTTTTTTAGTGGTCTGCAAACTCATATTTCATTTCTCTTTTAAAATGTGTTTAAGTGATATTAACTCCTAATTTTCATTTTTGTTATTGTCAGTTTTTCCATTTGTTTTCTAACTCTTTATTATCTTTTAGATTGAACAAGAAGAAATCCTATTTGTTTCATTTATCTTTAAAGCAGACATAACTAATAGATATTAGAGAGTTAAATTTTCTGCCACTATGCTAGCAATTTTGCAGTTTTGTTATGCTTGGTTCAAAAAGTATTTTATTAAAAGTATTTTATCTCTGTTATTTGGGAGACAAGAAGAGTGCCTGGTACATGGTACATAAGTAAGGTCCTGGTGGGAGAGGGGTCTTTGTCACTGAAAGGAGGGTGTGGCGGGCTGGTCAGCCCTGTAAAGGCAGTAGCCACAACCCTTCCCGAGCCCTGTAAGTTTACTATTGCTTTTTGCTTTCTTTCATAAGTTGTTTTAGTGATTTTCAAACCCCTAAAAAAGCATTAACTCAGTCATTTTATCTGCTTTTCTAGCATTTGAATATTAACTATTTTAGCATACCTGTTTTAACTGCTTTTTCTATTTATCAACCTTGTTAACTAAGAAAATACACACTATTTTAGGTAGGATAAGATTATTAATATACTTTAGTATATTCTCTCCTTTATGTTCCCTTTGATAATCCCTGGTAATTTGAAGTAATTGCACTTTTAAATTTTGATGCTATAGTACATGTAAATTAAATTTAGACTTCTGTGCCCTTAAAAGCCTCAGTTTTAAACTTGAGAGTCAAAAACAGATGATCAAGGAGAGAACGACCGCAGTTTTAAACACTAGATAAAGAGTGATCAGGGGACAGAATTTTGTTTGAGGTTTTTGACAGGAAATGACTGTTTCTTGACTGAACTAAGCTGTGATTTTCAAGGTAGCAGCAGAAACATCCCATGATAAGAACATCTCTTATATTTTCATTGACAAGGTCAGATTGTGCTGTTTAAAACAGTACAGTACTACATCACAGTTTACACTGAAATTATAACAAGTGAACTTGTAAAAAGCATGGAATGCAAAGGAGCACTTAGTTTGGATGAATTGGTTTAACAAAAAATATGAGATTGTTTGACATGTTGCCCAAATGATCATGTTTTGGATTGCTTCCTGACAAAAATAAGACTGGAAGCTGTTGATATAAGGCATATGCTGTGTAATAAAGAGGAATTTGGAAATTACGTAGCGAGCAGTTTTTCTGTATTCACAAGATTCAACTTAAGAAAAATGAACGAAATTGAAGACCATTTCAAAGCAAAACTTCATGAATTTCCTTTGCAAATTATGACAAACTCAAGTTAAAAAATTATTCATTCATGATAAAAATTCTCAGAAAAATAGTGATGGGGGGATTTATTCAACTTGGTAGAGAACACATACAAAAACCTGCAGCCAACACATTTAATAATGGAAGGCTGAGTACTCTCCTAAGATCAGGAACAAAGCAAGAATATCTGCTTTCACCATTCTTATTTAATATCATGAGGTTGTAGCCACTGAACTAAGGCAGAAAAGCTGGGGAGGGGATTAATGTCATGAAGATCAGAAAGAAAGAAATAAAACTGTTATTATTTGCAAATAACATATTTGTTTCTGTGGGAAATTCCAAGGAATCTACCAAAAAAAAGTCCAGAACTAACAGGTGACCAAGTTCAGCAAGGTCATTTGGCTATAAGATAAACATTTAGAAATCATTTGTATTTCTATATATTAGCGATGAACATATGGACAACAAAATTGAAAATACAATATTATTTATAGCTGCTCAGAAAATATTTAGGTGTAAATCTAACAAAACATGTGCAAGTTTCATATGCTGAAAATTCATATATACCTTTTTAACCATTAGTAGTGGAGTAATTGAACATCAGTTAATGGGCAACAAAATGTACCTTGACCCAATTCTTATACCTTATACAAAAATTAACTCAAATTGAACTACAGGTTTTGAATGTGAAACTATAAAACTTATGCCACCTCCTCCCCCTGCCAAATATATATAAAAAAATCTTTGTGATTTAGGACTGTATTAAGAGGTTTTTTTTTATTGTTGTTCAAGTATAGTTGTCTGCATTTTCCCCCTCTACTCCCCGCTATACCCCAGCCATCCCCTCCTCCCTCTCCTGATCCCACCCCCCTTGGTTTTGTCCATGTGTCCTTTATAGCTGTTCCTGAAAACCCTTCCCCCTTTTCTCCCATTATTTGCTCCCACCTTAATTTCAGTGTCTCTGGTTATATTTTGCTTGTTTGTTTGTTTTGTTGATGGGTTAAGAGTTTTTAGACCTGATACGAAAAGCACAGTTTGTAAAAGGAAAAATTGATCAATTGATTATCAAAATTAAAAACTTGCGCTCTGCAAAAACTCTCTTTGAGAGGATAAAAAGAAAAGCTAGAATAGAAGAAAGTATTTGTAAACCTGATATCTGACAAAGAGCTAGTATCTAAAATGTGTAAAGATGTCTTAGAGCCCAGTAGTAAAAGTCCAATTAGGACATGGCCAAAAAATATGAGGAGACAGGTATACAAAGCAAATACGATAAAAGCTGTTTAACATCATTAGCCATTGAGAAAATGCAAATTAAAACTGTAATCAATCATCACTTCATACCTATCGGAATGGCGAAAATAAAAAATGGTACCAGCTCTAAATGTTAGAGAGGATGTGGAGTTACTGAATTATGTTTATGTTGTTGGTGGAATCGTAAAGTGGTACCCAGCCACTATAGAAAACAGTTTTTGCAATTTCTTAAAAAACTAAACAGGCAACTACTATACAACCCAGCAGTTACACTCCTGGGCATTTATCTTTGATAAGAGAAAATGTATGTTCAAACAAGAGAAAATGTATGTTCAAACAAAAACCTGCACACCAATGTTTATAGCAACTTTATTCATAAAAGCTCCAAATTGGAAACATCCCAGATGTCCTTTAACATGTGAAAGGCTAAACTATGATATATCCATACAATGGAATACTACTGGTTAATAAAAAGGAACAAAATAGTGATACACTCAGCAACCTGGATGAATCTCCAGAGAATTATACTGAATGAAAAAGCAAACTGTAGTGCATTTACTCAATGGAATACTATGCAGCAGAAAGAAAGAAGGAACTCCTACCCTTTGTGACAGCATGGATGGAACTGGAGAGTATTATGCTGAGTGAAATAAGCCAGTTAGTGAAAGACAAATACCAAGTGCTCTCACCGATCAATAAGTGGAACCTAATCAACAAAACAAACAAGCAGCAACATAGAACCAGAGATATCGAAATAAAGAACAAACTGACTATCCAGAGGGGAGGGCAGCAGAAGGAGAGGGATAACAGAAAGAAGGGGAAGGGTCGTTAAGGAACATGTACAAAGGACCCATGGACAAAGGCAACAGGGGTAGGGAGGTAGGGCAGGGAAGAGTAATGGGGGGAAATGGGGTCAACTGTAATTGAACAACAATTGAAAAAGAAAAAGCAAATCCCAAAGGTAACAGACTGTATGATTCCCTTTATATAACATTCTTAAAATGACTTAAGATACAGAGAATAGATTAGTGATTGACAGAAGTTTAGGTAGGGGTGGGAGGGGAGGAAAGTTTGGCTCTTTGTGATGATAGAAATGTTCTTTACCTTGATGTATCAGTATTATTAACCGATTGTGAAAGCATTTAGGATTGTATTCTAGTTTTTGCAAGCACTTAGATTGGGGGACACTGGAAAAAAGGATACATGAGGTCTTTTGGTATTATTTCTTATAACTGCATGTAACATACAATTATCTCAATAAAATGCTTTATTAAAAACTAATATGAACAAATTATTTTCCTTTTCATTAGGTAATGGCTTATTTTCTGTTTTACTTAGCTTCTTGGCATCTATATAGTTTGCTAGCTATGTAAAACTTGAACTCAAATCATTATCTATCTATATTATTGTTCCCATCCTTTTTTAGTCATTTGAAGATTGAGGATCTTTGAATAATATGTCCTTTAATTTGGGCATGGATATTTTTCACACCTTTACTTTTTTACAGGAATACTTAGCTATCTTCTGAAAAACATGGTTTTAGAAATGTAAAATAGGTCTTGTTGGCCATAATATAACTAATCTCTTCCTTCAATGTTTAGAGGTTCTTTTTAGGACTAATAATAGCAGGTGTGATATGACAGTGATTTTTATAATTTGTTAATTACATTGTATAAAATGTAATACTAGTGAGATGTTAGTAACATTGCACAGATTATTTTAGTCCTGAAAAAACAGGAATAAATTCAGTGAACAAGAGAAGTGACACTATTGTTGGCAGTCTGAAATTCTGCAGGGACTTACATTGTAGCTAAAATCAACTTTATCTTCTTGCTGTGTTCAAGAGGCTTTTCATTGATTTCTGTTGAGAGGAAAGCCTTTTTTAACTTAAAAAAGAAAAGAAAAAAAGGCAGTACTCTCCAGGCCCTGTGGATTATTAAGATCTTTTAGCAGGCACTTGCTCTTTCTTTGGGAAATTGGCTGTTAAAGTCAGAAGGGACTCTTAATAGTTTGCATGGTGTTTGATTAAATGGAACAGTTGGATCAGGACAGATTCCAGATTTAATGGAGCAGATATTCACCTCTGTATATCCCTTATGATTAGCATAGTTATGTTTTCTGTATTATAGAAATAAAATTTTAACATACGCTGTTTTGCATTATAAAATAAAAGAGATACATGTTCAAGAAAACCTGATAAATTGTGACCTTTTTTGGTAAGACTTAAAAGTTCATCATTAAAATATAACATAAATAAAACTGTGTGTCTAGCATTGTGGGATAGTTAATAGTTCTGTGGAAACAAAACTAACCATGATAATGGAATGACAATGATAGCCGCTAACATTGGAACATTATTTATGTGTCAGGTTTTCTTGAAAGCACTTTATTTTATTAACTCATTTTATCATGACATCATTACTGTGAAGTAGGGACTATCCTATGATTTTCTGTTTATAGATAGGGAAACTGAGGCATGGAGAAGTTAAATAATCTCCTAAAGGACACACAAATGGTAGAGACGGACATCTGGCTCCAAGGTCTTTGGTTTTAACCAGTACTTTATATTGACTTCTGCAGAGAAGAGCACATATAATAAAATGCAAAGTGTGATTTTAGTAGGTAATAGGAGGCTGAAATCTGTGAGCTGGAGTCATTAAGGCAGTTTGCCTGGAGAACACAAAAAATTAGGGCAAGTGTGGGTAGTAAAGTGATAGCAGCTTGAGCACACAGTATTGGGTATTAATAAACATGCTGTATGTGGCAGAGCAGTAAGCAGCAGTATGGGAGCTAAAAGTTTGAGGGAGCAGTAGAAAAGGTGGGTTAGATTAGGGTAAGAAATTTGGATTGCAAAGTGTGGACTTCAGCATACATTTTGTAGGTTGCTGTTTAGAGGAACAACAGGAATCTATTCTCCATTAAATGTGGGATCTTAGAACTAGGGAAACTATAAAGGTTATCACCGTGTTCTTGCTCTTTATTCTGTCTACCCTACTGTAAGTTTGATATTTTAGTTTTGCTACTGATTATGCAAAGGCAGGATAGTTGTGGTGAAACAAAAGATTGGATTCATTCTGGTACTAGCATTTTCCACTTCCATGCTGTAATGACCCTGTAATGGATTACTTAGTCATTTGAGATTTAATTTCCTCAGTTTAATTGCTGTATAATGGGCTTAGTATCACACGTCTAAGTAAGGATTTTTTGTGACAATTAAGTGAGATATTCTAAGGCTTTTAATTTATTGGATTCATATAAATTATTCCCGAAAAAACAATATGCTATGCAATAAGCCCCGTAACGGGAATGAAAATGCAGATACAGGAACTGAATCTCTCTCTTCTCCCATTGGGGTGAGTTGGAAGACTGCTTTTTTTCCTATAAAGATGTTATCTCATCTCTTCTGACTTTGGGCTTTAATTTATGCTCACTGCTTTGATTCTGCAGGTGTGACCTAGTCACAGGGCACTCAGTCAAGGGGGGCAGAGAGAACATGCTAAGATAGGTAACTAATTATAATGTCATATACAAAATGATATTTCATGCAATAATTATAGCTATGCTATGGTAATTCAGAAGAGAGATTATTGCTGCTTGGGAGAAATGGAAAGGTTTTGTGGAGGAGGTAGAATTTGAAATTGATGAGCTTTGAAAGGAGGGTGTTATGAGATGCTGAAGAGATTTTATTATATTTCAGGGAAGGGAATATAATGAATAAAGACATGGAAAAAGAAAGCCTGTGACCAGAAAAACTGGTATTTTCATAATAAATGGGCAGGGCCAGGAGTAATAGGAAATAGGTAAAAAATGTAGGTTGGAGTTAGATTACTAAGGGCCTTGATTGGTATACTAAGAAATTTTAGATGCTGCATGCTGTTAAATATTATGATCAGCAATCCTGTTGATTTTCCCAAGGTATTACCTAAGAGCAATTTAGAGCAATTTTAGGTTTACGAAGATCTTGGAAACACCCCAGAAATTTGCGTGGAAATGACAATTCAGGAATGAACTTGTGTGACGGTGATCAAATGAGTCTTGTTATTCACATTCCAGTGAGCATGTAGTATTTCTGTGTTTTTAAAAATAAGGAATGTGTTGTTGCCTTTACCTGTTCTTTTTGGTGGTTCACAATATTCCTTACTACTTGTAGGAGAGTAAAACAATTTGTAGTTTTTCATACTTTGATTAAATTGAATCCCAGTCTTCACCAGTTACAAATTTTTTTTTCCAAATGAGATATTTCGAGAATAAAGACATTTGTATGTTAAAATTTCTTGATGTACATTTTTGATAAAATTTATGTGAGTTGGGTGCCTGCTGATAATACAGAACAAATCTTTTGGATGTGCTGGCTTCTCTTGGGTCTTTTGTGATTCACTGGTACTGAAGACACTTCCTGTGATGATATTCCTAAATATAGTTTTTGAAACTCAAACACTTGTGAAAAATCCCTCCACTATGCACAGTGCTATTTCTAATAGGCATGGGTCATGAATATTTGGTAGTGATTGTCAAATAAGCCTTACATAGTATTGAAACTTTAATAGGAATAACTTTTACTTCTTTTCTAAAACCCACAATGCCAATTCCAGTGATAAACAGTTCATGGTTTTTAGATATGTGATTTAAATCAAAATAATGGCTTTTATTGATTTTGTGTGTATGTGTGAATATTTGACATCAAGAAAGTAGTTCAAACCTGCAGCTTAGATAGAGGCCTGGTGTGATTGAAATCTCTGGAAATTGTTCAGATTTCAGGTTGGATAAATGATTTATTGTTATTTTACTGACATTTTGAGTGTTTACCCCAAAATTTTTCCTTAAACTGTGTTTCTTTGAAGCCTAAAGTTCTGTTATTCTTATTGCTTCCTGGAAAATCTCATTTCAGTGACAGATTTGATTCAAAGTGAGACATTGGCTGGTTGCCACTTAGTTGAAAACATCCCTCTTTTCTTTGTTACACAAACTTCACATTTCCTGAAAGTATACAGTTTCCATTTATGCACTTTAAAAAACTCTATTTTACATAGCAGCCATGTTGTGTAACTGCTAATTTACTTCTCTTAGTTTTCATTATTTAATATTGCAACAGAACATCATCCACCACATTTATTGCAGATTGATTATAATTATCCTAAAAGTTTAAAGTTTAATTAGAGATTGTAGCCACCTAACACAGGGGGTCTGACTTTCTGAACTTTGAATAGCTTTCTTCAGTGTGTCTCTGTAGTTAATGAAGAGTACATTTACTGAAACCCATGTTTGTTTAATCAGGTTTTTGGATTCACCACTAAAGCAGTGGCACAGTGAGGTTAGAATGTAGGCAGTAATCCTTCTTAAATGAGGCTTAAGCGGAGCTGGCATGATGGTTTGTAAACTGTATTTGGAGCTTTACTGGCTTTTCCGCAGTGTGATGTTACAAACCTTGGAGTTTTGTCCCAACCCAGATATCTCAAAGACAGTTCTCTCATTTATTTTGTCAAGGCAGCCATTTGTTGTTGCTGTTGATCTTCACACACACACACAGACCCCCCTTTTTTTTCCACAGAAAGAGAATTTGTAACCCACTTGGGGAAAGAATCTGATGTTGATTTTCTCCCTTTACACTAAAGAAGTAGTGCTATCTAATTGCATTGAGTTCTGTGAATTTTTAAACAAAGTAAACTTTCAAAAACTGTGAACATATTGGAATATTTGTCCTACAGTTGAGAAATGACATTTTATCTTAATGGGTATTTTGCTTGTATTACAGAATTGACTTAAAGTTCTCAGTACCAAAAGAAATGTTTGTTTACACAAACTTAGGAATTGGCAGTTTAGGAATTTATAAGTTGGTGTTCAGAAATTCGAAATTTGGTATTTTAAAATCAAATGTCATTTTTGGTGACACTTGGTCATTTTATTTGCTATGCATTATAATACTATTTTATGTTTTAAGTCAGTTTTACAGATTGCGATTTTAAAAATGGCATTTTAAAATGTAGCCCGAAGTTCTTACTACATTTAAAGTGTCACTAAACTGAAGAAGTTGATCACAGGTGATGTTTCATGTAAAAACTACTAAAATATTCATTTGCTCACAACATGGTTTGTGAAAATCTGTGAGATGTTAGCACAGTTGTAATCTTCAGAGCCACTTTAACAACTATGAATTTGTTTCCTAATATTCACACCAAAGCAAGTAGCTGTTAATAAACTTTTGTCAGCTGTGGGTTCCTATTTTCAAATCCATCTCTGATTCTTCTTAAAGGTAATTGTAATACATTTAAATCAGCTTTTATTACAACAGTTTTTGGTTACTTTTCCCCAAATTTGTAAACTACAAAAAATTCATGCAAAAAGTAATTTCTTCCTTCCTCTAGCAAACATTTGCTGCCTGCCTGCTATGTGCCAGGTGGTATAGTTACTAAAATACAGTCTTAAATCTCAAGGAGTTTAAAATCTCGAGAGGGGAGGTAAACATACATATCTGTCTGTAGTACTCGAAGAGCAAGCAGCATGTTAGCAGGGTGATCCAAGTGCTTTGAGAGTGCCCTGTAGAGAGTCTGGGGTGGGGGGTGGGGAAACTTTCTAAAGGGGGTGGTTCTTGGATAATGACTGAGATCTCAGACTGGGGAGAGTAAACCTAAGATGTTTGTTGGAGTCCATTGGTTTCCACATGGTGCTCTGTGGATCTCCAAATTTATGAGAAGATATCTATGTTTCTGTGCTTCTCCCTTCTACTTTTTTAAAACTTGTTTTATATGTTAGGAATGATACAGTAAGAATGAGAAAGTTTGGAGAGGATGGGTAGACTTTGTTGGGTCACTGTTAGGTGTTCTTCAGTAAGCTATAGGAAATGGGAAAAAGTGCATAAGGGGAAGGGGTTGGTTTTAAATGAAGGAAAAAACTTCACTCTAGGATACGTTTATTGATTTTAGAGAAAGTAGGAGAGAGAGAAACATTGATATGAGAGAGGAACATCCATCAGCTGCCTCCCGCATACCTTTGACTGGGGATGGAACCCACAACCTTTTGGTGCACAGGATGACACTCCAATCAACTGAGTCACCTGGCCAGGGCAGGAGGGGTTGGTTTTAGGTAGAACAAGGACGTATCTGTGGTAATGAGTGAAGGCAGAGTTGATGAGTACAGATGCAGATAGGTGGTAGATGTGGGATGTAGGATTTTATCCTTCAGTGGTTTTTGTCATGGAAAAAGGAAGCAACATCATCACTTGAGAGCAAAGATAGAGGAAGAGGTGTCAGAGGTTTGTGAAAAGTACAGAAGAGAAGAGTCTTCTAGGAAAGTAGTAAAGTGAAGGGCCTTAGGGAAATGTGTTTAATTCTCTATACAATGGCAAGGACTCACTTAAGTTGTAGTTTTGAGCTTAAAGCAAGACCAGTTTGTGTGGGTTTGGGTTTTTATAGTCACATTCAACTGCACAGGTTCAGGCACAGATTAGCTGGGTTTGATTTAACTAGGATTTTGTTAGAGTATGCAAGGAACCAAGAGAGGGCCAATGGAAGGTTTATGCACAGGGATGATTATAATGACCAGCCATAGAATTTCATTTGGGAGAAGGCATGAAAGAGAGTGCAAGGTGGTGGAACCTGTGAGTTTTAAACTCCATGAGGTTTCCAGTTCCTCAAAGTTTGTTGTGGCGATAGAAATTAAAAATGTGATTTTAGGGCTTAGCATAGTAGTAAGAGTATGTTTAAATAACCAACCTCCCACCACCAAAACAAAGTTTGTTTTGAGATTCTTCTAGTGTTCTCATTTTTTTTAAAAAAAACCATAATCTGTAGAAATGTAGTAATCTTTTATCCTCTTTTGGTCCCTCTCACAAACATTATTTTAATTACAACTTTGATTTACTTTAAAAGAAGTGACTGTTTTATGATGTAATTTGTGGTGATGAGAGAGTGCTTTGTATTCCTGTCATCTGAATTGCTAGTGCCAGAGTCCATTTGAATGTGCAACGGAAATCGAGGTTGCACCAATGTCGTGCATGTTCTTAAACAGAAGGCCGGATGCTTGAATTGGGAAGAAAAATCTTAAGGTTGGGTTGTAACATTTTTTTAAAAAAGAAAGAACACTTATAAATGATGTATGCAGATAAGATTTCAAGATGAGTGTTTGTATTAAAGAAAGAACTCATTTTCAGGTTCTTTAGAAATTCCTTTCATATTTAAACAATAGTATATGTTAAGGAGGAACTGCTACAGCTTTGGTTGGATCCTTTGAGTTTGACTAATCAAATCTTTTGATATCTTAAAGTATATATTACTTTAAATAAAATTTTATTGGATTCATTAAGTTAAGATTCTGCCTCTTATTGTACACAAATTGATGTAATAGTGAGAGGTAAGAATTGCTGGACCTGGCTCCTGTAGTAGCTGAGAGTAGATGGAATCTAATGCGTTTTCCAGGGATTTGGCTTTAGATAGGAACACAGAAAATTCATCAGTATCAGAGTTTCTCAGTCTTGGCACTACTGACATTTTAGACTGGATAATTCTTTGTTTGAGGGGCTGTCCTGTGCATTGTAGGATGTTTAGCAGCATCCCTGGCCTCAATCTGCTAGATACCAGTAGTATACTCCACTCCCCTCAGTCTTGACAGTCAAAAGTGTCTTCAGAATTTGCCAGATGTTCCTTAAATGTCAGAATTGCCCAGGTTGAGTACCAGTGATTTATGGTAATAGAGGTGAGCCCCAGGTTCTGGTATTTATGTAAATGTGGAGTTAGGAATCTGAGAAAATTATCTTTCAATTACTGTCCTTAGTGAAGTTAGAAGTGAGGTCATGAGAGAAAGAGAAAAAGTGGCAGGCTAGTGATTGTGTGAGAGATACATCTATGGTTGCCTCTCACACTCCCACCTCTGGGGACCAGGCCCTCAACCCAGGCATGTGCCCTGACAGGATATCGAACCACTGACCTTTTGGTTCAGAGGTCAGTGCTCAGTCTACTGAGCCACACCAGCCAGGGCTTGTTTTGTTGTTTGACTTGACTTTGGGCACATCCTACCACTTGTTCTTTCCAGAGAGCATTTTTGTCCTTGCCTTCTGTTAAGCCTCACTTTCTTGACTTTGTGTCTTCTCCTCTTTCTTGTGCTCCATTGCCCCAATATGTAATAATGATAATAAAGACTATTCTGTTGTAACAGTGCCAAGTTGGGGTTGGGCATGCTTCTTGGATGTTTTACTCGGATTATGAGAAAATCTAGTACTGTGCTGTGCCCCACAGTAGTTCTCGCATCTCTGTTATCTACTGTCTGTCATGTTTGGCATTGTTTCTGCTTTGGGCAAACTCCTTTAAAAAATGTCACCCAGAAATAGACTTCCGGCCAAGATGGAGGCAAAGGTGGAAATACTGTGCCTCTTCCCACAACTAAAATTAAAGACAACAAAGATTTATAAACAATAACACAACCAAAACAGAAAATTCAACTACGGAAGTCTGACAACCATTCAACCAGACCGGTAAGAGGGGCGGAGTTGGCGGTCAGGGGAGAGGAAACACAGCAGGAAAAGGCAGTGGCTGGCGGACCGGGAGCACAGGCGGTGCCAGCGCTGGCTGGCAGACCCCAGACATGGGGAGGAAATGGGCAGGGCAGTTGGCCATTGGCAGTCACACATTCGAGCGTGGATAAACTAGGCAAGAGCAGGGAGTGAGGCGGATCACACAGCCCAGGGCCCCAGCAATGGGAAATAAAACCTAAAAACACCAATTGAAAAGGTGCCGGGAGAGACTCCCAGCCTCACACAAGAGGTTGTTGGGGAGACCTACAAGGTCCTGGAGTGTACATAGGCTCGCCCACCTGGGAACCAGCGCCAGGGGGTCCCAGTTTGCTTGTGGGAAGCAATAGAGGGGATGCAAATCTGAGACGGCACAGAACAGGCACCATTGTTCCTTCTCTGACCCCATCCCAACAGACAGCTTCACAACCCAGTGACTGGGTTGCCCCACACAGGTGAACACCTAAGGCTCCGCTCGTCATATGTAACAGGCGCCACCTGACCAAAAATGACTCAAACAGAAGAACAGCTCAAAGCCCCAGAGCCAATAATTTTAAGCGACCAAGAGATAGCCAGCCTATCAGATGCACAGTTCAAAACACTGGTGATCAGGATGCTCACAGAATTGGTTGATTTTGGTCGCAAATTAGATGAACAAATGAAGGCGATGATAAGTGAAATAAAGAAAAATGCACAGGGAACCAGTACTGATGGAAAGAAAACTGGGACTCAAATCAATGGCGTGGACCAGAAGGAAGAAAGAAACAACCAAACAGAAATGAATGAAGAAATAAGAATTCAAAAAAATGAGGAGAGGCTGAGAAACCTCAAGGACATCTTTAAATGTTCCAACATCCGAATTATAGGAGTACCAGAAGGGGAAGAGGAAGAGCAACAAGTGGAAAACTTATTTGAACAAATAGTAAAGGAGAACTTCCCCAATCTGGCAAAAGAAATAGACTTCCAGGAGGTCCAGGAAGCTCAGAGAGTCCCAAAGAAGTTGGACCCAAGGAGGAACACACCAAGGCACGTCATAATTACATTAGCCAAGATTAAAATGAAGGAGAGAATTCTAGAAGCAGCAAGAGGTAAGGAGATGGTTACCTACAAAGGAGTTCCCATCAGACTGTCAGCTGATTTCTCAAAAGAGACCTTATAGGCAAGAAGGGGCTGGAAAGAAGTATTCCAAGTCATGAAAGGCAAGGACCTACATCCAAAATTGCTCTATCCAGCAAAGCCTTCATTTAGAATGGAAGGGCAGATAAAGCGCTTCTCAGATAAGGTCAAGTTAAAGGCGTTCATCATCACCAAGTCCTTATTATATGAAATGTTAAAGGGGCTTATCTAAGAAAAAGAAGATAAAAAATATGAACAGTGAATAGACAGCAAACTCAGTTATTAACAACCACACCTAAAACAATAGCAGACTAAGTGGACACCTAAAACAGGAGCGAAGCCACAGAAATGGAGATCACCTGGAAAGTTAGCAACAGGGGAGGAGGAGGCAGGGGAGGAGGTACAGAGAATAAGTAGCATAGATGGTGGGGAGAAAATAGACAGGGAGAGGGCAAGCGTAGTGTGGGAAATGTAGAAGCTAAAGAACTTATGACACATGGACATGAACTAAAAGGGGGAGTATGGGTGGGAGAGGGTGTGCAGGGTGGAGGAGAATGAAGGGGGAAATGGGACAACTGTAATGGGATAATTAATAAAATACATTTAAAAAAAGAGCTTAATAGATTGGGGCAGTGCCTACCTCTGTTTAATATTACCAATAAGTCTTAATTAAATCTTTTAAAAAATGTCACCTGAAGTCCCATTGTCTCATAATTGATTCAGTGCTGTGACAGTTGTATGTAATATTTACATTTTAGTAATATTTTTCTAAGGTCCAGCTCTGATCTCTTTGATTGGAGTCACAGGACATCTTGGTTCTGTCACACTTTGAGGACTCCTTTAGGCTCTTTTTTATGCCTTCCATGGCTTTTATTTCAGAGGGTGGGTTTTGTGCACCTCCCTCCCTGCCTTGTCTGTAATATCTGGTGGGTTTCCATTTTGGATTATGTTCTTTCAATAAGTATTTGAGTGTCTATATTACATACCTGACACTTGTTTTTTTCTTCCTCATACAACCATTATTGGAGTTGTTTTAAACACAGCATTGTCTTTTAAGGGGTGTTAAAGAAGGGAATTCTTATTTTAATTTTCATCTTGCCTTGAATCATCCCTATGTTCCAACTAAGATAATAAGACTTGATAAAACAGGAAGACTTCCAAAAAGCATCTGGAAGGATTGAATAGTTTTATATGCAGAGTTAGTTGGATTCTGCAGGCTTACAGGTTGCCCACATTTACGACATGTTCAGTTTTCTCATCTTCCTTCTGGTTGGAGGCCAGGGAGTAAGTGGTAAAGGAGCCTAATGTTTGTGCCATTTAATTTGTTCATTCAGTCAGAAAAATGTTTATTAAGCACCAGGTACTACTGTTCTGGGAGTTAAAGAGATATGTTACTTCTGTTTAGTACTGTACTCTTATTCTCATGGCTAATTTACTGTATTTTTAGGACTATAAGACACACCAGACCATAAGACGCACCTAGGTTTTAGAGGAGGAAAATAGGGAAAAAATTTTTGAAGCAAAAAAATGTGGTAAAATATTTAATAACCTGTGACCCTGCTCCATCACTGCCCCCCACCCCCCCTGAAAGCCAGGGAAGCTACATTCGGACTATAAGATGCATCCCCCTTCCCCCCAAATTGGGGGGGATATGTCTTATAGTCCAAAAATATAGTAGTTAAATCTTTGTAACAGTTCGGATTTTGTATTTATTAGTAAAAAGTTCTTCATTCTAAACTTTGAAAACTACATTCACATGTGGCTATTTGTTTTATACTTTGAACAGGTAGAGAACACAAGATTAGGCTGGTTTGATAGGTGATGGCGATGGAAACTTGGTGGTATATGTAGTTTATATGGTCTGTGAAAATTACACGTGAATTAGTATAAAGTATTAGATGATTTGGTAAGTTATGTTTTTTTTTTTAAGCTAACATTTTATCTCGAGTATTTCAAGTGTGGTGAAAATGTCTAGAAAATGTCATTTCTTTGAATAAACATCATTAAATAAACTCTTTTGTCAATTCATATGGATTTTTATAAAATATAGTCCATCAATTCCAGGCCTGAAAAGCAGTATTATAGCTATTAGCATGATCAATACACATCAAAAGGAAATGTTAGCAGTGAAGCAATAATGAACAAGAAAATCAAGAAAATGAAAATCCAGGTGCCTAAAAGAACTCACTGGAGTGTGTACATAGGCTTACACAATTTTTAAGGTAGCTACATTTAAATGGTCACCATTTGATAGTGTAATTTGGGGTCTCTCCACAGTAAATTGTGTCCTAATGGAATATACAGTATATGATGAATCAATCTTTGATATTTCAAAGTGATCTCTACATAAAATAAGTACTTACATGGCCCTTACGAAAAGAACAAGATTTTTAGAAGTGTAAATATTGTGGGGGGAAATTAGTTCTTCAGATCTGTAAGTCAGCATAACTTTGAAAAGGAAAAATGAATGATACACAGTATCTTTTGGGCTGTTGATCGTGACATTTGTATAATGAAGCATTACATCATTAACAGGCTGGCATATAATTTGCTTCGTGTTTTTTTTTAAATCAGATATTTAGCCCTGGCTGATGTGGCTCAGTGAATTGAGTTCTGGCCTCCAAACTTAAAGGTCACCAGTTGGATTCCCAGTCAGGGCATATGCCTTGGTTGTGGAACAGGTCAGATCCCCAGTAGGGGGCGCAAAAGAGCCAACCACACATTGATGTTTCTCTCCCACTTTTTCTCCCTCCCTTCCTCTCTGTCTAAAATAAATAAGTAAAATCTTTTAAAAAGTATATAAAATCTTTTAAAAAATCATATTTAATCCACCTTTATTTGAGGAATGCTTTTTCATGTATTAAAAACATCATAATAATCTTACCGTGCCAACAATTTTATACCTTGTATCTTTTTCTAACAGAAATTGAGATATATTCTCATGTGTAAGACCATTTACTCTCTACAGGGAGTTTCTTTATGGTCTGAGTTTTCTTTTTAATCCATTTTCATATCTATTTATTTATCTTTACAAACTCATCTTTAGTCTTCTGTCTCTTTAAAGTTATTTTAAAGCACAGCCTTGTTCTTAAATATTTAAGTCTAGAGTGCCTTATTATTTTTGTGACGTAATTTCATGGGGTCATGTATGAAAAATTTTACCTTAATGCTTGAAGTCAAAGCATGAAAAGTTTGATCCCTAAGGAGTAATTTTCATGAATTTCCCATAGAGTGAAAATAAATTGTTGTGGGATCACCATTGAGAATATGGTAATAAATTTTCCTACCGAAAGATACATATTGATTTTTTTGATACCCCTCTTGACTCATTTGTTCAATAGATATTCATTTAGGACTCAGTTTGTGCCAGTCACTGTGCTATAAGCACTGGGGAATATAGTGGCAAGTACAAACAAACTTGAACTCGCAATCTTTTAATTTGGGCTATGGTTTGTTGAGGGGTGGGTAAGCATTAAAAAATCAAATAAATAGCCCTGGCTGGTGTGGCTCAGTGCATTAAGTGCTGCTGGTCTGCAAACCAAAGTGTTGCTGCTTTGATTCCTGGTCAGGGCACATGCCTGGGTTGCAGGCCGGGTCCCCATTGTGGTTGGGTGTGTGAGAGGCAACCACACACTGATGTTTCTCTCCCTCTCTTTCTCCCTCTCTTCCCCTCTTCTCTCTAAAAATAAGTAAACTCTTTTAAGAAATCACATAAATAAATGAAAAAGTGTCAACTAAGATAAATACAGCAATTGTGAACTTTGTGGTAACATATAGATAATATGGGACTTATTAAAAGTAAATGAGAGTAATCTGAGGACGTCATTTGAACTGAGATGTGAAGTAGAATAGATGCAGATGCAGAACTGAAATAGATGAAGAGAGGAGTGACAATATTCTGTGACCGAGAAGGTAGCATTTCTTGGTGACAGGAGGTTTGGTAGATTCCAGGAATGAAGGAAGACCAGTGTGGCTCTACTGGAGAGAGTGCCTGTGGGTATGGTCATTACTTAAGCAGTGGAACCTTCTGACATGAGTGAATGACCAGAAGTAAACATAACCTAAGCTATGTATTAGTACAGGGCAGTCTTTGAATTGTATATTAGTTATACCTATACTTAAGGCACTTAAAATTATTTTTTTGCTGGATTTGTTGTTTTAAATTCTTGTTTATTCTATCACAGTTGTCCCAGTTTTTCCCCCTTTGCCCTCCTCTGTCCATCTTATGCATCGCCACTCCCACAGTCAATCCCCACACGGTTGTCCATGTTCATAGCAGCGCTATTTACAATAGTCAAGTGTTGGAAACAGCCTAAGTGCCCATCAGTAGATGAATAGATTAAAAAACTCTGGTACATTTACACAATGAGATATAATTAATTCTTTACCTAGGCTTTAAATTCTGTTTCTTGGTGTTTCTTTATAACTCACAGCCATCTTATAAATGTAAATTGTGGTGGGCAAAGTGATACTGGTTAGCAGTTTTATCACCAATCTGAGGTCCTATGTATAATTGCCAGTTTATCTGTATTGAAGCTATAGTAGAAAACTAGTGCCTTCTTCTTTGGCACATGTGACAGAGGGTGGGAGATAATGTCTGAAGCCTTTAGCTGAATAGCCATCTGCTTAAAGTGTCTGTTTTTTAATGTAACAGCTCATGTCACATCAGTCAGAAGAGGCTCTTGCAGCTGCAGCAGCCTCCCTTTTGCTTAAATAAATAAACAAAAACTCTTTCTCTTTACTGTTTATTTGCTCTATTTCTTAGTCTTTTTGTTACTGACTTTTTTTCTTTTATAGACAGACACATGGATTTGGGTTGAGGAAATTGAATTGTTTATAGACAGGAGGGGTCATCAGTGAATGATGTGACACCTCCAATTTGAGTAAGCTGCCCCTAGTATGTGTCTTAGTAGCACCTTCTGCTACTTCTGCAATAGCTTTTGCTGGTTTGTATTATAATTGGTTGTATCTGTTTCCTCTGTAGTTTGTAGGCTCCTTTTAAAGGAGGGGCTGTGTCTTTGTCATTATTCCTCAGGATCTAGCTCCCAGTAGATATTCAGTAAATATTTATCAAATGTAATTGCTTTACGTAGTTTCTGATTGATATTTTTAAGAGCAGTAATGTGGGTTCTCATGTTAATTTAATTACATACAAAGAACTTGGGGGTTAGTACTGGAGGTTGCTCAAGAGGTGATAGGTATTTTCAAACTCCTAGGTGTTCAGATTGCACTCTGCTGAGGCCCTGGGTGTGGCCCAGATCTACTTCTGGAGCTGCTACTGGAGGGATTCAGTGCAGGTCTGTTTTTATCCATTTTATTCTGGGGGCTTGACAGTAGCTAGGATTCTACTTTAAAAGTCTGCAGACTAAGGATCTAGTTCCTATGGATGATAGCCAAGACCCCAAGTTGCTAAATGGCTTGTCTTAGTTTCATACAAGCAAGCAGTCTCCCCTTGCTTTGCTCTGTGTGCTGTATCCTGCTGTACCATGGTGCTTCTGGGGTGTTTGTTGCAATGCTCACAGACCTTTTGAACAATAAGAGGTGGCCCTTATTGTGATGCTTCATGGTTCATATAAGTTGTTTTATGTTGATTATGTTTGTTTCTTGCAGTAGCATTGAAATGTATGTTGGAAAAAAAGTCGGGCAATTGAAAAGCTTTACTATTTGAAAATTAATTGTCACTATTTTTAAACTATAGGGTCTGGCAGAAGTAAGGCCTGCTTGAGTGTGGTTGGTAGGGTAATAATATGTGTGTAATAATTTATAGCTTTAATTTGAACATTTCGCCTAAAATGTCATATGGTGTCCTTGAATTGTGATATTGTTATGTTACAGAATTACATGCTCACGATTTTGTGATAAAAAAGGGGCATTATTTGTGCCGGACCCTGTATTAAATAAGTTAATGAGCACTTATTTGGGACTTCTATATTTCTTTGTGAAGAATGTGAAACTTCTGTCAATTTTACTACAATGAAATATGACCTGATATTGATGATTTGAATTGTAATAGAATTATTGGAAAACTCAGTGGTAAAAATGGTATAAATTATTTTTTAGTTTATGTTATTTTTGTTCCTGTGCAAATAGTGGAGTAATGTTTATGAAAAAGAAATCACAGTGTTTGCATAACTGATTCCATAAGTATAGTAATCGTCAGGACCACATTAGCTTTTTATTATTTCACACTGATGCTTGTACATAAAGAACAGGATGTGGCACATTTATAATTCTTTCCTCTTGAGAATCACTTAGTGTAGAGTTCAATATTTACTTTGAAAAGCAAGGGAAGCAGTTATTATGGAATTAAAGTATAGATGCTGTACATATGATCTATAAATAACTTTATATATTTACATGTATTCAGAAACACAGTACGGTCTTTATAATTCTTTCAGTTAAATATACCTGTGTATGTTCTTTTAATATTACAGCCGTTTAACAGATGTCACCTTACAAAACAAGGTATCAGATTGGTAATTTATTGTTTTTTTTTCTTTAAATCTCCAAAATCCAATTAAAGTATACATTTAAAGTATCCAGAAATGTTAACTATAAATTAAAATGATAAGAAATGAATTATGGAACTTAAAAAATTACCTGTTCACCTCCTAAGTCTACTTGTGTATAAAAGTAATGAGAAAGGAAATTGTATTGTGGGGTTATATAGACCTGAGTAGATTTAAAGTGGAGTTCATATCCATCCTGCTTCGTTTTCCGTCCACTTGGTTAAAATGTATTCTGGCGCTCTCTGGGCAGAGAGCCAATACTAAAATAAACGCGTACTATCGAAACGGTTTTTGTAATGTCTGCATGAGCTTGGAGATTGGGATCTTCATTTGTTGGACATATAATTTCAAAGCTTCTCCTTTGGCCCTGTTGTATCCAGTGACACAGGAAAGAGAATTCATTTATTTCAAGAAGCTTCTAAATACATATTATACTATTGACTTTTACATGTTGCCCTTCCTTTAAAATTTAGAAAAACCCAATAAAGAAAATTCTTTCCTGGTAATGGTGGTGGGTTTTTTGTTGCAGTTGAAGGAACTGGAAATGAATTTTTTTTATTTTCCTAGAGGAATGATATGTTAAGAACTGTTGGCTGATGATTGACATTTCTTGTTAAATTTCTGTGTTTGGAATAGAATAGAAAAAAATTGAATCCACATGAACCACTCACTAGTCATGTGATTTTGGAAATACTACCTTAGCTTTCTGCGCCTTAGTGTCCTTATTTGTAAAACTGGTGTATTAATAGTACTTACCTCATAGGATTATAAAAACTATTAAATGAGATAATGTATTTAAAATGACATAGTAAATGTCCAGTAATTGTTAATCATTATCAATATTATAAAAATACTAGTCACATGACAGTTCCTCTTGTCATTATACCATTTCACCTCTTATTTATATCTGTCATTTTGTTGGTGTTACATGTTCCTTCATATGTGCAAATGTTGAATCTTTCGTAGGGTAGGTAGAAGTGGAAGAGGATGTAGAGGGGATAAATGGTGAGGGGGAAAAAGGAAAAAATCCTTTTAGGAATATCCTCTCTTAGAGTGCATCTTATATTCTTGTTCTCTTTTCTTTTGATTCTCAAGAATTAATGTCATGCATTTATTTCAATAACACCAAATCTGACTTTGCTTTGCCTATTACAATATTTCTGCATACATACACATGTGATTGTTGTTTATACTTTTGATACTTTGATACTCATATAAAGAGAAGGCTGGCACTTGGAAACCTGGCCTTACAGCATCCCTTAATTTACACTGATGCTTGACTTAGAATTAACATCACTTTTCTCCTGTCATAAGTATTCAACTTAATTAAGTTTGTCCTATTAAAACTTTTTCTCAGGAATCGGAGGCTCTTCACATTTATATGTGCTGCCTTTAATTTAGTATTCTTTTATTAATTTGGTGTAAAAAAATAGTATCTTAATGGATATACTTATATCTTACGAATAATATATGCTTCATGAAAAATTGCAAGTTATAGCTTACTTTTGCTGGAAAATATAGTTGGAGACAGATTTAGTACCACTGCAAAAATAAAATTAAAGCTGATGAACTTGAACCTTAACATGTTGCTAATAGTAACACAAGCTTAAAGAATTTCACTATTTTTTTAAAGAAATAAAATCATAACAGTTGTTTGCAGTAACAGATTGAAGAAAAATTCTTATAAGTAAAAGGTTTAAGGAAAACCATTCAAGAGTGACTTCTCTATAGAAACATGGAAATAATTGATATGCAGAAATTTTTCCTCTATTCAGTTGAATAAAAAGTAACTGGAATGTAAGTTTATATGTATATTACAATAATGGAAATGGTATTTTAATTTCTACTTGTTACCTTACTATTTTAATCATAAAAATATATGTATAATTACATACCTTTGATCATTTTATTAAAATGAATACTTGGAACTGAGAATCAATATATTTGTTTTAGTCTTTTGAAGGACAAAAATATTCTCTGACTAGGCACAGTGAAGAATAATTAATATGTCAACAGTTTCAAGTTTGATTGTTTTATGTAAGTCTTAGTTATAGATAAGTGTGAAGTAGACACTTATTTGAGACGTTGTGTGGCAAAATGCTACTCTGACAGTTAAATGAACCTCAGCACTGTCCACAGTACTTCATAGTGTCAGATAAAAAAGTTTCTCCTATTTCAAGCTGTAAACATTTTCATGAACAAATATGAAATGTATGTATTATGACTGAACTATGGTAGGTTTGTTCTATCTAACCTATTGGCTTCCTTTCATTAAAGTAATTTAAAATAAACATGGGATTGGAAATATTCAGAGTCTGAAAAAGAGTATTTTTTTTCCAAAAATATTAGTTGTAAAAGTTGAGTACTTGTTTTCTTTGGTTGGAATTAAATATCTATCTTTTATTAAGTTTTAAAAAGTAAAGGTTAAGAGTCTGTGTATTTTTATGCAATGTTGGTACTTTACACATTATTTTATTGAACTAGTAGTACTGCACAAATTTTCCATTCTTTGGTATAGTAACTCTTTAAAACATCTTCAGAGAATGAGTCATTCAAAACAGTGGTTTCTGGATAAGGTGAGCTTGAACTGACAACATTGGAAAAACAAATTTAAAAAAAGTAGAATTTTCTCCTAAAAATTCCTAAGAATTAGCTCTTAACAGTTTTTTATTAGGAGATGGGAAGATGACTCTGCTTTATCTTTGTTAATGCCACCAATTGGCCTTGACAATACCAGAGTCCTAGGTCCAGGCTTACGGTGGGCGTAGGGATCCATTCGAGAGAAGGTTATAGGTAAATACAATAATTAAGGGCAGGGGCTTTGGAGTCAAACTTGCGTTTAAATCCCATTTCTCCTGGGTGCCAGCTGTGTGACTTTTGACAAACCACTAAATTTCATTTTCTTTTGTAAACTGGGGAATTAGAATCATAATCATACTTCATTGAATTTGAGGATTATATGAGTTTAGTACATAGAAATCACTTAGCACATCACTTAGCTCATAGAAAACTGTAAGTATAAGCTGTTGTTAATGTTAACATCACTATTTCTGCTACTGCTGCAAGAACAAAACTCTGGCAGCTATTACATTTCTGGTTGTTACGTCTGCTATTTAGTTTTCCTTTCACTGACATTATTAGTATATGTATGTGTATTAGGCTTTCTCTTTTCTGTTTTTAATGAAGGGGTCATTTGTTTCTTTTGATCTGCATGTCGTTCACTTGGGGAAGGACCTGTGAGACCATGGTGTAAGTAAATCTTCATTGTGCTTGTGGATGAATGTACTAAAGCACAAAAGGAAGAATTAAGCTAGGTCTGTTTCTTCCAGGAAGAGAGAAACAGTTGCCTCCCATGGGGATGTGCCATTAAAATATTGACCATTATTTCTTCTAGGAGACTGAATTTAACTTGCTTTTGGCCTTTAAGTGTTCACGGCTCTTACCTTTAATTCTTTGGATACCTTTAATTGTATGGATAAAAACAGAGTTTTGATATTATAGCTATATAATATATATTACTATCATAGAAATTGATTGCTTCTGGTTCTCTTTTTTTATTTAAAGATTTTCTAAAATTTATTTTTAGAGAGGGAGTGAAACATCCGTGCACGAGAGAAACATTGATTAGTTTCCTCTTGCCTCATCCCCAGTGGGGACCAGCCCTGCAACCCAGGCATGTACCCTGCCTGGGAATCAAACTGGCGACCTTTAGGTTTGCAGGATGATGCCCAACCCACTGAGTCACTCCAGTCAGGGCTGGTTCTCTTTTCTGTTAATTTATGTGTGGTGGTGGAGATGGGGAAGGTGGGAGATTTGTGGTAGCTGTCAGTCACAAGTACACTGGGCCTTCTCTTGCCACTTCCATAGTAGGGACAAT
Source organism: Carollia perspicillata (assembly GCA_004027735.1). Taxonomy (NCBI): domain Eukaryota; kingdom Metazoa; phylum Chordata; class Mammalia; order Chiroptera; family Phyllostomidae; genus Carollia; species Carollia perspicillata. Next base: position 36,281 of record PVKM010000097.1, on the reverse strand, counting down.
AATGACTATCATATATTGGATCCCTACTATGGCGGTGGCACTTTAGCTTCCTTTGTTCCATTGTGTGGCTTTTAGCTGGTGCTCTAGTCTCTTGGCAGATGTGGGACTGGAGAAAGGTGGTTGATCTTTTCTTTCAGGTACTCCCTCTCCCTGTATGACAGTAAGTTCTGTGTACAGTGAAAAAATAAGATTCTGACCAGGTTATTCCTTCGTCCAGTGGGAATATTAATAATAGCTAACATATATTTGTAATTACTGTTTGATATCACTGTCCTAATTATGTTATATAGCAGTGTTAATCTTTGAGCAACTCTTTGATCTTTGTATTATTGTCATTTTTTGTTTAACCAAATGAGCTAAGGCTTACAGTGGTTTAGTAACTTAGCTCTATCTATACAATACATGATTTAGCTGGGGCTGGAATTCAAGTTTCACAGACTGAGGTTTCTCTTTTTTAGTGTTTAAAATTCTTTTTATCTCCTTTAATGAAAAATTTGAAACAGCTGAAAAGCTAGGTAGGTATTATATTAAACACCCCACATACTGCTCACCTTTGCCAGGTTTACCTTATACATTTTTTTCATGAAAGTTTTAAAGCAAGTCTTATAAATAATGAAATTGCTTTTTTAATTTAAAAATTGTATTTACTTAGAAGCATTCAGAATGTCAACAAAACAGCTACAACTTTTTTTTTTTTTGCAATTACAGAGTGGTACTCAGTTAACAGAACAACAGTTACTTTGTATAAGCTGTATCAGAGACAACTGAAGATGAAAAAACTACCATCCCCATGTATAACTAATTTGTGCTGTGCACCAACAAGAACTTGCTTTAAACTTCCATGCCAATGTACAACCCCCGTACTGTACCAGGCAAGGTTAGTGGCTACTGAAAATACCACCAGGACAGGGCTATCTAAAGACACATTCGATAGTGTGTTAACTATACCAAAAAAGACACTGTACAGTTTGAAAACAAATCTTACACAGCCTTATGTTTCAGTTTTTTTCTTTAAAAGAAGTGAGTTGTATAAAGGGGGGTTAAATGCTTTATAAACAAGAATAAAAACTGCACTAGAACCAACTTACTCATCATCATCTTCTTCTTCATCTTCATCATCTTTGTCTTTTTCCTCGTCCTCCTCCTCCTTTTTCTTGCTTTTTTCAGCCTAGGCGACTCCCTTTTTTTGCAGCACTAGGCTTTCCTTTAGCTCTGTATGCAGCAATATCCTTTTCATAATTCTCCTTCAGCTTAGCAGCCTTCTTTTCATAAGGCTGCTTGTCATCTGCAGCAGTGTTATTCCACATCTCTCCCAGCTTCCTTTCAACATCACCAATGGATAGGCTGGGATGCTCTCCTTTGATTTTTGGGCGATACTCAGAACAAAATAAGAAAAAGGCCGAAGGAGGCCACTGGGATCCTTGAACTACTTTTTTTGTTTCCCCTTTAGGAGGAATATAAGTTTTCACTTCTCTTTCATTAACGGGCCTTGTCTGCCTTTGCCATGTCTTCAGGTTTTCCTTTATCTTTAGCAGACATGGTCTTCCACCTCTCTGAGCACTTCTCAGAAAACTGGGAGAAGTTGACTGAAGCATCTGGGTGCTTCTTCTTGTGCTCCTCCTGGCAAGTTTGCACAAAGAAAGCATATGATGACATTTTGCCTATCAGCTTCTTAGGGTCTCATTTGCCCATGTTTAATTACTTTTCCTCAGTGAACACAAGAGTCACCCAGTGCCCATCCAGCTTGCACTTGCCCTGGCGCTGTCTCTGTGGTGCTCAGTGTACTGCAATGGCTGTAAATAATGCAACTTCTTATTTCAGTATGCATCTTAAAAAATTTAGAGCATTTACTTATATAACCACACTGTTCTGTTCACACCTTTTGTTTGCTTATTGCTCTTAGATGTTTTTTGATGTTGAACAACCTTTTCCCCTCCCCTCATTTTTCTGTACCAATGGGTTTTTAAAAGAGTGGGTCCTGTGACTCCAGATTCTTACCTAGGATACCCTTGTGCTTTCTGAGGGACCAAGACAGAGTAAGTGGCAAGAAGCGGGCAAAAGAGTAGGAAGCCCCTGAGGTATTGTATAAAATGTAGCTTGCATTCTTTGAGGGGTAGACATATGCTGGAAGTTGAGGAACTTGACTTACCTGTAGAGAGACTAGGACTGTTTAATCACCCATTTCCCAACAGAGCAACACACACACATACACACACGAGTATCTTTTTATTATCTCCCTCATGTTAGAAAGGTATGAACCATTGTTGCTAGTAAAGCTTATTTAGATAGGGAAACAATATAATTATGCTAGAACAAGAACGCTAAAAATAATTTACGACTTTGAAAAAATTTTTTTATTTCTCTTTTATTCGTCAGGCATATACTGAATATTTACTCGTATCACAACCATTTTGAGGCTTTATAAGAACATTCTGTTCATAGCAAGTTTATAATCCAATAGGGGAGAGAGAACCTTGGTGAGACAAAATACACTCCATTTAAGATGGAGGTGGAAGTACTATAAGTCAGGGGAGGTAGAAATGCTTCAAGATGGTGAAGGAAGAGGGACTACTTCTAATTGAGTGTATAGGGGAGTGGGAAGGGATGGTATTTGAGTGGTACAACTAAAGAGAATTTGACATTCAGCAGGCATCTTGGGCAAAATGAAGAAGGCACATAGCAGTACAGAGTTGAGAAAGCATAAGGAATAGAAATTGAGTGTTAATGCAGTTGAATGTCTGTAGAGTTAGAACATGTCTTTCTGAAAGACCTACATTACCTCTTGCTTTTCTGTCTCCGTGTTTTTGTCTTTAACTTTCGCCCTCGTGAATGTTAACAGTAGGCATACATGGTTTTACCTGGCTCGTGTTGCAGCCACTACAGGCAGAAGGCATCATTTTGCTTTCTGACATTTTGGTTAATTCTAATTTTCTAAAACTTGCTGTAGATTTGTTCCTGCAATTGGATCTGTTGTAATGTGGCTTCTTGTTACTCAGGTTCAGCCACTCAATAGGGTATATCACACCCACATTTTCCTAAAGGCCATATATAATACAGTTTCACTGTGTTTTATTCCAAAGTCAGTATAACAAAGGAATTCCACTGTATATGTTTATTGCTAAATTTCTGTCATAGCCTCTTGCTAATGTACTTTTCATGATTCCTTTTATTAAAGAAGCATTTTATAGATAGGATGTGAAGAAACATTTTCACTTGAAGCATTTAACAGTTCTAACATTTCTATAGTGACTTAGGACATTTCTGATCTCTTAACCAATTGTATATGAAAATTGGCTTCTTAACGAAGACCTCTTTAATATACATTTCTTTTGAATAACAATGTGATAACCAAACATCCCCTCCCCCTCCCCTTCAGGTGATTCTGGTTGCACTAAGCCTAAGATGAACTTTAAATTATGGTCCCAGTTTATTCTTACAACTTTAGTTTTCTCATTTTTTTAAAATAGTAAGGTGATATGTTGGACGTGTGGGCAGTGGAGCACAGGAAGTATAAAGTTGAATAACAGTAATGACTACCGTATATTGGGTCTCTACTGTGGGTCTAGGATAGTACCAGGTGCTTTACATATACTAGCTCTGATTCTCAGAGCAATTAATAGTGATACAGGTTGAAAGAGAAAACTTGGATTGAAAGAGGTAAAGACCTGCCTAAGACTAACAACCAGGAAGCAGCAGATCTGGCTTGCAGATCTAGATCTACCTAATTTCAAAGCTTATGTATTTCCCTTATTCTTAAGTGCCCATCTATAAAGTAAGTTTTCACTATCTTCCTGGCCTTAGAGTTCTACAAACAGTTAACAGTAAAAGTTAGGAAATTACCAATGGGAGAGCAGTGTGCTTTAGTTCCATGGGAGGTCATGGAAATAATAGGTGATTCTGAGCATCAGCAAAACTTATGTGGGGGGGAAGTCAGTGAAATTTAGCTGGAGAGTAGAGGTATAGTAAAGGAAGAGCATGAGATGAGACCAGGATGGATGCTTGGACCTGATCATGTGAGATGTGGGGTGCCAGCCCGGTGAATTAAGGCCTTCTCACCTCACTTATTCTAGAAATCTGGTTTACTGAATGATGACAATATCTAGTTATTAATAAAACTAGAAATCACCTTATTTTTTCCACCTTGGACTTCTTTTCAGTAGTTTGTTTTAATAACTTGAGCATATTGTTAAGTTGTTAGGTTTGAGCATGTGTCTAATTGATAAGCTGGTTCTACTATAAGTGAAGGTAGGATCTGGCCTTAGGCAGACACAAGAGGACTAGACACTTGGTGGCTTGTTGCATGTTGTGTGAAGTTAATGTTTGGTGACACAGGCTGCATGGTCAGCCAGAATAAGAGGTTTGGCTTAAGGCCATACTGGTACAGCAGCGATCTCAGCATCATCTCTGATTCCAATTAGATCTTTGCAAAAATTTTTGCAGTTAGAGCCATTTTTTTTGACAGCTCAATCTCTCCATGTGTGCAATTATTAAATATATAAAGTTAGGGTTTTTTTTGGGGGGGGGCATATAATCCAATTCAAGGGAAATGAGTCACTACTATATTCAGTTTATGTCAATTATGTCATTACTATAGTCAATTTATGTCACTACTTTAGTCAGTTTTAAAAATGTAATGATCAGAGGCCAAAAAAGAACTGTTACACCTCTCTCCCCCATTCTTTCTGCCTTTCTCTTACCCCTTTACCCCCCTCCACCTTTACTCCTTTGAAGCATATTTTCTCATCCATTTGCCTTTTTTTTTAATTGCCAGCTAGTTCCAGGCTCTGGAGACATATGAAAGGAACCTAACATTTCCCACTCACTCATCTCTTAGCTAAACCGTTCTCACTGCCTGTTATCTCTGTATCTTTATATTCATGTTGTTTCCTCTGCTTGGGTCCTCTGTGTTGTGCATTCTCTCTTTATTGTCTCTCTTTCCTTATTTGGATTATTACCTGTTTTTCAAAGTCTGATCAAATATAGTTGGAGAATCTGACATTTAGAAACTTCTTTCACAAATATCAGATGTTGATCTTTAAGTTGCTTATTTATTCAGTCACAAACCATTTGACTTTTTGGACATACCTGGGCTCTAATTCATAAAGCTAGCTCTCTTTGTCAAATGAAAATTAAAAAGTAAAAACATGGATCACAGATAGAATCCATAGATGAACCAGACATATTTATTGATTATCTGAAATATGTGAACTTCTTTTTTAGGGTTCTTGGGGGTGCATATGTAACAATAGGACACGATTGCCAAACTCTAGGCAGCTCCTTTGATGAGCCTTTGATCTGTAGGAGTGTATTGTACTTACTGTACAATATGTAGCTAACTGTGATATATGATAAGACCTGACAAGTTTAGTAACATCAAGAATGTCTTGAGAAGTCAGGAGAGAGAGAAATTAATCTCACTTGAGGAATATACGGGAAGTTTTTTGGAAAGCATGGCATATTAGCAAAGATGGGAGCAAGGTGTCCTATTCCAGATACATGGTACAGTGCATGAGCAAAAGTGAGAGTGTATAGGGTATGTTTAAAGTCTCTGAAATGAGTTGTTAGTGGGTGGGAACATACAGACAGAAGGAGGCACCCAGAGAAAACTTAGCAAATAGGTGGGGAAAGGAAAACAGTTCTAAGATCATTGAACTTTATTTTTAGGCAGTAAAAAAATTTTAAACAATGGAGCGACATGATCAGAGCTATGTTTTATCAAGACAACGGGAAATAGTGAGAAGAATGGATCAAAGGCAGTAAATTTGGAACACATTCTTATGGGAAGCTGATGGGGAGTAAAATATTTCAAAATGTGGTATTGATTGGCTAGAATAGTGTATTCAGTTCTCTACCTTCTCAAGAAGATACCCTAAATTCCAGGTACTTCCCCTTCCTTTTTCTGTCCTCTCCCCAATATAACAAAATCAGAATAAGTTTTTATTATTTTATCTTTTATATAGTATATATTAAAATATATTATCATATATATTTTAAAATCCAGGGTGGTTTTAGGTACAAATGTGGAGTAGGTTAGTGAGCAGACATAAATAAATAAGCAAACAAGTTTTTGGTATAGATTGTCAACCTGTTACATCATTTCTTTGCTAATTTTATTTTTAAGTGGTTACTATATAAAGCACTTTTTTGCTGTTGACATAAGAATTTTTCAGACTTTATTCCCTCTTTTTCTCTTTTTGAGCTACCTGTGGTAGCTCTCCTTATTTTGTAGGAGAGAAATGTAGTCCACATTTTTAAAGCTTCACCAGCAACAAATTATGTAAATAATTTTATTGCATAATTCCATAAAAATGTATGTAATATTCTTTTATAAAACAAGTATAATTGTAGAGGGAAGAGTTGAGAGTTACTAGCACACTGAGAAATTAAATAAATAACTGGAGTTCCTTTAATACTTTTTTCTTTCTCTCTTGAACTTTCATGTAATCAAATAAATGAATATGTGTGTATCTGCGTACATATGAGTGAATGAAAACAAATGACTTTTAACACTTAAATCACTCCTAGCAGCTTGAAAAAATCCATCTTTTAGCAGTGTATTTAATGATTTCATGTTATTCAACACCAATAATATTAATAGGGTAGTTTCTTAGATTAAGGAATCAGTTTTATGTTGCCAAATTTGACAAATGTAGTGAAGTGAGGTGCTGCATTTAGTATGTGAAATGATTAATGATATTAGGGCTTTAATAGAAACAGGCTATTCTTTACATTTGTAGGAGGAAAAGGAAAAAAAGCTGGTTTTGATAACTTTGATTGACTACCTTTTCTTCATTTTTGTCAAAACCTGACTATATTACATTGCATTAGGCACTCTTTTTCTATAATACAAGCTTTTAAAATAAATGCAGCATTTGCATAGTAAATAGTTGTTTAATATTGGTTAAATGGATATATGTCTTATTGTCTCTGAGGGCATGGGCCCAGGGATGTAACTATTTTTCTTATTTCTCTAATAATACCTTCTCGTACATAGTAGGCACGTCATAAATATTTGAAAGTTATCTTTGTTGTAATAGGCAAATATTTGATACGTTTTGTCCATATTTAGACTATTGCCACTCTTCTTGTGTTGGTGCTATTTAGAGAATTTAAAGTAATTTTAATGAAAATTTAAAATAATTTTCTTGCTAGCACTTTTAAAAACTTGTCACAAATAGGAAAGGATTCTCTTTTTTTTCTTATTTACTGAATTGTTTAGCTATTGCAGAGAATCTGGAACCTGTTGTTAAAACTTCTTACTATTGTGTTGGGAATTTTTAAAGTTTTCCTTCAGTAAGCCTAGACTAATTGGGAAACTACTCTAAGCAGTTACTGAGGAACTACTACATGCCATTTACTTTGAAAATCACAGCAGCAGGAGAGAACATAGAAGAATCTCAGGGCTGGAAGGAAACTTCAAAAGGTGAGCTAAGGCAGCATACAGCTGCCCTGGGACTCAGTTCCAGAAAATCCATCTGAAGTTGTTTTTCAGCCTGTGATGAGGAAATCTTTGTGTGTATACTATAATTTCCCTTTATTTTTTTTATTTGTATTTTTAAAAAATATTTTATTTATTTATTTTTAGACAGAGGGGAAGGGAGGGAGAAAGAGAGGGAGAGAAACATTGATGTGTGGTTGCCTTTTGTGTGCCCCCTACTGGGGATCTGGCCTGCAACCCAGGCATGTGCCCTCACTGGGAATTGAACCTGTGACCCTTTGGTTTATAGACCGGCACTCAATCCATGGAACCACACCAGCCAGAGCTTGTTTCCCTTTCTTAAAGGATACATAGTGATGTGCATAGAGATTAGTTGTCAGGATTCCTTGATTCAGACAGGCATTAATTTGTTGATCTGTAGATGATGGTGATAAAGCAATTTTATTTCAGTGACCATACGAAGATAATGGAATTATAATATGAGTTTAGTGTACAGAGATGTGCTCTGCCATGCTATGTTGTTCGACATCCAGATACATGTAACTACCTTCGCAAGTGTAATGGGACTAGTTAACTGGGGCAACTACAGGGCAGAAGTACTGCATTGATCCATGAAGTGCAGCGTGAAGCAATAGAGTGCAGATAGCAAATAATTAAATCCTAAATCCCTGAGATAAGTTAGCATGCAGCAGTCAGACTACTTATGTACATAGACTACCACAACTTTTTAAGGTGCATTTACTCTCTTCCAGAGACAGTGTTTTCTGTACATTTAGATATCATCTCAGTTAATCCTTAAACATCTCTACATGAAGTAGTTGGAGTAGTAAGAGACCATTCATTCATAGTGAATTCATAATGAAAAGTGCAGTAGGTAAGTTATATGAGCCAAATTGTTTAACCATTAACATAAAGAATGCATATTAAGAATGCTTTAAGCAAAAATACCATGTTTTAGGGAAGGTTCTCTCATTAAAGGATTTTTGTGTGTATGTGTGAAAACAGATTTGAGATAAAGCTCCTCAGACCAAACTCAGTGTTAGAATCACCCAGAATCTCAGAAACGGAATTTAAAATCATTCTTGGTGTTGGATATTGGGAGCTGAGCTCTTTGGGACAGTAGAGGACAGGAAATAGGGGGATTTTCAGGAATACTTGAGCACCAACTTTGCTTTCTCACCCTGAGTGAGGACGTGGCCTTGTTGATTCTGAATTTGATTTAAGAATCAGGAAAGTTTATTGTGAAACATTAATTTAAATGGAGTAATGGTATGAGTACTTGCAAATGATCAGTTAAAAAACCTTTGGGACAATGGGATAGCAAGAATTGCTCAGCTCATTCAGGGCCCTTTCTTGTGTGTGGCACGTGGAACCCGGGGGTGAAGGGAAAGGCAAGCAAAGATAAGCTGCACGTGTGCCCCTCCGGTGGCTCTGCGTAGCCACCTGGCTTTTATTGAAGTTCTGTAGCGTTGGCTACATCATTGGGAATTCGAAGGAGGTGTATGTATGTGTGTGGTCTTCTGTTTTTATAAAGGTACAAATCGCTATGATTTTCTTGGAAATAGGTTTTGTACACTCATTTTACGTGATTTAGTATTTGTAACTTTATGTCCCACTTATGAGCATGAACAATGAACACAATCAAGGTCCAGGATGGGTATGAATGTGGCCCAACACAAAATCGTAAATTTACTTAAAACCTTTTTTTTTTACCCATCAGTTTTTATTAGCGTTTGTGTATTTAATGTGTGGCCCAAGACAACTTTTCTTCTTCCAGTGTGGCCCAGAGACGCCAAAAGGTTGGACACCCCTGGTCTAGCCCTTGACTCTGATGTCTCTCTGATGAGCCATCATCAGAAAAGATGATGAAGAAAAGAAAAGAAAATATTTTCGGTTTCTCCTCTTTCTCACCTTGCCCTGCAATTTGTTTGCTTGTTTTCATAGCAATATATAGCAAGCATGGTAGTTATATATGTAGCTTAGACCACAAAATCAATTAATGCACAATTTAATTGAAACATTTTAGAAGAAGGGGGTCTCAGAGAATAATGGAGGTGAGTCAGTTCCCAAGTGGAAGTGTAAATTAAGGTAATATCAGCTGTTATGGACAAGCTGGGAACCTAACTGATGTATTCAGTGTTGTTTCTGTAGAACAAAGTTTTGAATTCTAAGTCAATGATTTACAAATAAAATTTTGGAACATAACCCATTTGTAATTAAGATCTTTCTAAGCCAACTTTAAAGAAGTAAGGACGTGCCTAAATTTCCAGGACTCTGGTGATTGTTGTTTCATTTTAGTTAATTTGTGACCAAGAAGTAATTTTGTATTGTATTTCATTTGTCATATACATCAAATGTGGCATGATAAGTTTTTGTGTACATTGGTATGTCAGAGTAGCACATGGCCTCATTTAGTTTGACACTGAGGAAGGCAGACAAATACTTAGCTTTGGTAAATTCTAAAATTTCTCTTCATGCTCTGTATCTCCCCCCTCCCCAAGAACAACAGCAAAACAGTATGAAGAAAAACAAAAACAAGAACCTTTTTCAAGCAATTTTATGACTTTTTCTTTGGATCATGTACAAGTGTGCTATGCGAATAAAATACTCTTGTCACAATTTATAATTGAGAAGTGACAGTGATGCATTTTTCACATATGTGTTTACTTTAGATGCTTTCTAGGTTGCTTTCTAGGAGGCTAATCATAGTACTGATCATCCAGACAAAGGACATGTGAGAATTTTAGAGGCATATTATATTTTGCCTCTGTTTCTTGAGGTTCTTTGGTATTTCTATCGCTTGCCCAAACGTTTATTCTACAGTGTGTAAACAGTAAAGAAAATAAAATGAATCTGGGCATTTCATAATCAGTGGTTAGCTACTCATGTAGTTCAGAATTAAGCAATCAGCACTGATTGTAGAGTCACTTGGCGGGGGAGCAAACCTGTAATTCTTTTCTCTTTGAAGCCATCAGAGCCTGAACCCACAAGGCTTGTTGATAAATAAGATAAAATGCAACAGGCAGTAGTAAATTCACCTGCTTAATCTGAGTATAAGGAAGAGCTTGACTGTTTAAAGACACTGTAAAAATTGTTCTAATTTTTAAAATATATAATTCTAACATATTAATATGGCCACTGTAACACATTTGACCTCAGCTCACATTGCTTTAAAATATATCTATTGTAAAAGTGTCACTTTATTTTTATATATATGCACACATGAATTGTGCATACTTGAACTTAAAAAACAGTAAATAAATCAATAATAGTCTTGAACTTTTAATGTAGTCTGTTATCTAGAGTAAGAAACAGCTATAAAACTATTACTGTGTGCTTGTTTGATAATAGTAGTCATTTACTGACAAATATTTAATTGCCACCACTTATCAGGCACTGGGAATAAACATACTAAAATGTTGGTTGTTGTGGACTTTAAGTTCCAGGAAAGGAGTAAATACATAAAATTAAGTATTTCACATGCTCCTTAGTGTCATGGAGAAAAATGAAACAGTGAAGGAGGAGTATGGTTGCTGTTTTAAATGGAGTGGGCATAGAAAGCCTCACTGATCAAGGTGGCATTTGAGCAGAGACCTGAAGAAGATATGGGGAAAACTGTGTTGATGGCTCTTTTTCAGAAGATCATATCAGAAAGAGTACAGTAGATGCAAAGGCCCCTGCAGTGGAGAGCACTTGTTGACCTGATGATGGACTATGTCTGGGGTAGAATGAGCATGGGGAAGAGTGGGGGTGAATTTGGGGTGGGGTATGTTAGGGTCAATTCACAGAGGGTGTTGAAGACCATAGAACTTTTCTTTGAGTTGGGAAGCCATTGAAAGGTTCTGAACAGAGGAATGAGGTGATTCAACTTTATTAAAGGATCCATCTAGCTACTGTGTGGAGAGTAGACTGTTGGGGATAGGAAGGGGAAAGGAAGGCACAGAACGAGGGAAGCTGTTGTAATATCCAGGCAAACCCTGGTGGCGGTGGGAGTGGTGAGGATGGTAAATGGTAAAATTTTAAGGTAGGAGCTGACAACTTGGATGTGTGGTATGTGAGAGAGCAAATATAAAGCAAAAGTTTGACTACATTTGTAGAAATTACCAATGCTTTTTTGATATTGCTCAATTATTTTATTATAGAAATCATTGGGAAAATCTGGATACAAAGAGATCGTTACTTTTATGTTTCGTTATATTTTCAGTTCCTTTTGCCCATTTTATATGCGGGACTATTTTTGTAATTCCACTTACAGATCAGATTTCTATATATGAGTATATAAAAAAATCAATTTCAGGATTTTAATGCTGTGTACTGCTACTGCCACCTAATGTTTATAGCCATTTATATAATTACAATAACTGGTTATGCATATTTTTAATATTAATTTGAAACAGAATGTTAACAGATTAATTGAGGCTTTTTTAATTGCCTTCATATTAGGTTTCTGGTATGGATATTTAATGTGATAATTGAATTATCTAGCAATAAGGTTGTAGGTTGAAGATTAATTTTACTGGCATCTCGATCTGGGTATTGACTTCAGTTCAACAAATATTTATTTGTTGTGCTCAGCCCCTTTGTCTCTCTGCCCTTACAATTATGTTCTGACTGCTAGAGGACAGGTTTTAAAAAAGTAAGCAAATAATGAAATACTTAGTAGCAGAAGGAAGCAAACAGGCTAACAGATACAGATCCCCAAGATAAGGAACTTGGAGAGTTGAACAAGGAAGATAAACATTTAAAAAGCAATTAGATTAAAATGTGATGACTGTATCATTTTAACACCTTCCCCACCTCCTTTTTGCTGCATAAGAATAACACTAGGTAGAAACCTAGCCAAAATAAATTGTAAGATGTTGCAGGAATAGTGTTAGTACTATTTTCCCAGCCAGTGCTGAGTTCAGATCTTTGCTGCTGCACATTTACTTTAGTGATGACCACTTGTTATTGAAGATTATGGTTTCAGACCAGTTTTAGTAATTGTCTGCTTTTCTGGGTTCTTTTTTTGTGATTAGATGCAACTGTGATAGCTTGCTATCTCAAACATGCCCTTCTTCAGGCACCTGCATTTCATGAGGGATGAAATGATTTTTGTTTACATGCATATATATCTGTAAGACTTCTGTAATCATTTGTTAATGTAAAACTAGAGCTCTAAATAGATGATGCTATAAAAAATTAGAACATCATTAATGAACTCCGAAGATGGATTTAACCAGATACTTAGTGAATGTTTACTTATCTCAGGGAGTGTTCTGGGGATGTAGACTTCAAACAAAGCAAGCAAATCTTTGCCTTTGTTAAGCCTACATTCTAGTGGGGGAAGGGGTAAGGAGACAGACGAGCACATATAAATATATAGTATGTCAGATGGTGATAAATGCTTGCAGGAAATAAAAGTAGGATAAGGAGGATAGAGCATGCTAGAAAAGGGAAGGGAGTATGCTTTTTGTTCACTTCACGCAGCTTTTTCTTTTCATGATAATTTTGTTCCTGGCTGAGTTATAAAAATTGTTTTAAGGTTCTGTCATCTTTGGAAACTGGAACAGTTCACATCCATCTATTCATCTATTAAATACATAGCAAGGATATTATCTTGTGCTAGGTACTGTATGAAATAAAAGAGATGAAAGACATGTTCTCTACCCTTAAGGAGTCTTAAATCAGATTGAGAAGATATTAAACAAAGTAACATTTCATGGTAACTGTAGAAGAGTCATTTATCTTTTCTTAGAAAAAGGTAAACATAACAAAACATTATAGCTTTGACTTCAAATGACAAACTGTTATGAACTGGGACCCCCTTGGTGGGATTATAATACTGACCACCAAAAAGCAATATTTTTTGTGGGGATTGTGATATCCTTATTTCAAATAATGGAGAATCTGCATTGTGATACATTAGTTCCTGCTGAGTGTAATTTGGAAAACCTACCAAGTTTTTGTTAATCTTCATTGAATCACTATCTGCTTTATTTTTCAGTTTATTCAATCACTAAGATACTGAGCACTATAGACAATTCCCTTTCTTCAAACTTTGAAATGTTGGCATAGTTAAAATTTGTTTCTCAAATTTTATGATGCTCTATGATGTTCTTGATTCAGAGGGCCTTCAGTTAGCAGCATGAAGACTTGGCATGTCATTGTATTTCTGGGTTTTTTGTTCTTTGGTGAAAAGCCTGTGTCTCATCTATATCCCATTCTTTTCTTTCTTTTTTTTTGCGGGGTGAGGGGTCCCTTTGTTACAACTAAGGTAGTAATCATTGTGGATTCAGAAAATCCAGAAATATTCTTCAATGGTATTCTGGTTTTGTGGTGTCTTCTGTTAACTGAATGTCTTAATTGCTCTGGGTTTCAGCAGTTTCCAGTAAAATAGGCATTTAAGGGTGGTTTGATTTGAAAACACAAGCACTTTCCTTTTAATTTAGGTACTAAAAAAAAATCCTAAGACAGAGATTTTAGTTATCTTGAAACACCTTGAACTATAGTTAAACGAAACAGAACAAAGAAATGCTACAGAATCAAGCGTTCACACCTTTCACTGCCAGCTTGTAACCTTTGCTTACAATTTTCTGTTAGGTCACAGTATGGCAGATGTTTTTTTAAAGGAATTTTGACTTGACCAAGGTTCAGATATGTGTTAATTGAATTTCCCCAGATTTATCCTTATGGCCACAGACAGATGTCTGGTATGGAAAGACAGCAACTTAAGTCACCTCACCAAATCATAAAACTCTAGAGCTAAATGGAACCAGTAAAAGACACTGTAGCTTTGGGAGCATTCCAGCTTGGCCTCTGCTTCCCATGCAGAATAGAGCATTGAGAATTTCAGGGACCACCCAAGAGGTCTTTGGTTCTTTCACTTTCTCTATAATCTTTTTCCTTCCAGCCTTCCATGTTATTACCACCCTATTCTGTATCCCGCCCTCCAGTATGTATCCCTAACAACATCAACAAACTCCGATATGTGTATATAAAAAACCCTTGAAAACCATGGAAATATCATTGTTTTTTAAGTCTTGGCTATAAATACATACAGAATGGGGACTGTGTTTTATAAAATTTATTTTGTGGAGTAATTGAATTTTTTATTTTCATTTATATCATTATAAAAGTGTGGTAACCTACATTAAGCTCTTACTATTTTACAAGGTATAATACTATATTCTTTAGATAAAGAAGAGCTGTGTATAAGATTGTTCATATTTTCAAAAAGTATGGTCTAGATGGAGGAAGAATAGCATTAGGTACAGAGTATTTTTCAACCTTCAGATACAGCTATACTTGAGAAGCTGGTCAGTAGATTCTCAAGCCCATCTCCCTGAGATTTTAATGTAATTTGGCATACATGAGACTTTCTATGTAATTTTTATACCTCCTGTGATTCTGTAGAGTTTCCAAAGTTAATCATACTTTGATTAACCACTAGTGTTACAAAAACAAACCAGGGTTTTTGAGTATGTAGCTCATTTGGTAGCTTTGTGACCTTGAAAAAACTACATAAAACCTGTCACCTCAGTTTCCGTATCTGTAAAAAGGAGATTATTATGAAGAGTGAATTTTGTGCTTGGAACTTAAAGTATCACTAGGTAAATGATAGCTGCTGCCACTGTCATCATCACACTGCCACCACCATCACTATTGTCATCTCATCATCAGGCATCATGGTGACAGGAATGCATAAAATAGCTAACGATGTTAGGCAGCCTGCCTGAGAATGGTGTAGATAATGTCTGGGAGTTTATAGGTTCTCAAAGGAATTTGGGTGCAAATAGTTTAGGATATTCATATGTAGAGATGGTACTTGAGTTAGACTTTGAAAAGTGAAAAAGATTTTACCCAAGTTGGAAGGTGAAGACTATTCCTTAAAATAATTGTTCCACAATAATTTACTTTTGGTTATTTACCTCAGTTATCTCTGTTTATGCTAATTGAAAATAACTGACATAGGTCAGTTGGGATCTTAAGTTTACTCAGGCAAATAAAATGTTGATGAAAATATACATATAATGTGTTAGTTAATATTGTATGATGTGAAAGTTACCAATTTGTATTCATTTGTTGTTAATGAAAGCATTTTATTACATACACATTTTAGAGACTTGGTTGGACACTACTGATTTGCAATAAATGCCTTATGTTTACAGCATAAATAATTATAAAACTGAAACAATTTTATAGGTTAAATATATATCACAACTTTATAAGCAATAAAAATACAGATTCACAGCATAGCATTTTATGTTACCTGATATTTACTTGAATGTAACTTTGGGCTCATAAGAATTTGGTCCTGTCTGCTTTGAAACAGATCTGTTTAATTTTGGCTTGCCTGTTCTACTGTGGATGGTGTGATGACTCAGTTCTTCCATCATTTTCTCCTGTTTGAACTACTGTAAAACTTTCCTTCACACAGTTTACTGTAGCTTCATTTGGCCCTCACTTGGTGTGAATTCATCTCATATATACTAAATTTGTAGGGAAAATACATACACACGTCAGTGCATGCACACTGAAATTTGTGGGGGCATTCGGTTATGAGGTTATTTGGATGAACCCAAATAAGCTCTAATTTCAGAAGATTACTTCATTTCTTGAAAATACAGATAAATGTGGAGAGCTGCAGGATTTTCTAGAGACCCAATTTGAGAAACACCAAGTCTTTGCATTGTAGATTTGAAGGACTATGGCATTTAGTTCTGTTACCTCATTTAACATCAAGAAACACACAGCAGCCAATACTTCTTTGAAAACTGTCCTAATTATAACATTACAGTGGCTTCCTTATACAGTAAAAATAATTTCTAAGTAACTCATCAAGGCATACAAAACTCAGCATCATCTTGCTTCAGCCATCTGATTGACTTCGCTCATACCTCCCAGTTCCTTCTTACTTTAAGGATTTGTACTTGCTGTTCCCCCTTTTGGACAGCTTTTCTCTTGCAGCCTCTCGAGTTTGGCAGTTTGATAGCATTTAGGTCTCAGAACAAATGCTACTCCTTGTAGCGGTCTTCCTGTTGTCACTTATTCCAAGTATCTATTGCTCTGTAACAAATCACCCCGAATTTGGTGTAAATGACATTTTATTATACTCACAGATATGGTCTGTCTCTGCACCATAATTTCTGAAGCCTTGCCTGGGGCAACTGGAACAATTGAATGGCTGAGTGCTAGAATCATCTGGAGGCTTTTTTACTCATCTGTCTGAATTCAGGGTTGGGATTCCTGAGGGCTGGGCCGAGCTGGGACTGCTGAATGGATTCTCTGTAAGTTGCTTGGATATCTCTTCAGCATAGTGGCTGCAGGGTCGTCAGACTTAATACAGTAGGACTTTTAGAGAAGGTGTTCCAGTGAACTAGGTGGACGCTGCATGACTGTTTTTTAACTTAACCTTAGAGCTTTATATGACTTCACTTTTATCCCATGCATTGATTGATCCAATCACAAATCAATCCTAGCTTCAAGGGGAAGAGATACAGACCCTACCTCTCAATGGAAGGAGTGTCAAAAAATTCAGGATTGTGTTTTAAAACTGCCATATCATGTTATATGAAGCAACATCCCAATCCTACCTCCATTGACCTTTGTAGCAATAGTTTTATTGTCTTAGTAACATTTCACATGGACTGAAATAATTTTATGAAATAAAATTGTTTTTTATCTGCCCCTCTAGATTAAGATGAAATTTTTATGAAAATAGGCACATATTCCCTTCACTGCTAAATTTTAAGCCCTAGAATAGTGCCTAGCTCATCATAGACAATAAATACAGAGTGAATAAATAGATAAGTGAATTAAAGCCACATATCCAGTTTGTGTTAGAGCTGAGACCATCCTAGTATCTTTTCTATTTTGTTATATTTCTCATAAAATTTCCTGAATTGATATTTAATGTTGTAAATTATAAATTAAATGTTTCACTTAATCTCTGTATTTTTGTTTATATTGTGCTTAGTAAGAAAATCATGTGACTTTAAAATTGAGGGTTTTTTTACTGTTTATACCACTTCTCCCTTAATGATTTATTTATTAACTAATAATAAATCATTATTGGGTGCTAAATACAATCTGAATGATTTATCACCCAATAATACATCATTCAGATTGTATTACAGCAAAAGCTAGTGTGAAGTAATATAATGTTTTTGTTTTTGTGACTGAGGTATTGAATCTTCTCTGCCTGGGACAGTGGTTGTACTGGATGAGTTACTTAGTGACAAAAACAGCGATATTTTTCATGCCCATAGACTCTGGGCTAGAACTTCAGACAGAGCAGCAAGGAAGGACTACCAGTTTGTGCTCTGGGATGTCTAAGGGCTCCTCTGGAAAGAATCCAAAACTGGGGAGTGACTCTGGCTAGGGCCAGATATCCTCTGGAGCTGTTTTTACTCACATAGCTAGTGGTTGATGCTGGCTGTTGGCTGGGACCTTAGCTGAGTACAGTTGGCCAGAAAAACCATATGATGATGGGACCTCTCCAGCTCAGTGGTTGGATTCCAAAAATGAGCCTTCCAAGAGGCAAGATGTGGAGACTGTCAGTATCTGAAGCTTTGGACCTGAAGTCTGGAATAGTGTCACTTTGACCAAATTTTGTTTGTTGAGGTAGTTCCATAGAGCCCTCTAAACAGGGGAGGGGACATTGACCCTACCACTTGAAAGGAAGGGGGACATCACAATATAGAAAGATCATGTAGGACGGGATATGTTGTGGCAGCCATCTTTGGGAAATTGACTGTGTCAAACTGGGGAGCTGTAACCTTAAGGCTTGTCTGTCTATATCCAGAGGCCTCAGATTAGTCACCACAGTCCCAGAGCCTGCTAAGGCCAGTTTCTTGAGCAGAGCATGAGTTGTAGTATTAGTTTGAGCTAACATGCAGGGATTCTAGCTCCTTTCCATACATAGGCAGTCCCGGATTGTTAGGAGCTCCTGTTTCTACTCTCATTTAAATCAAGCCTTTGCACTGGGAGTCCTGCAGGTAGGGAGCAGGAGAGGGGGAGGCTTAATTTTGGATTCTAGTCTAGGCCATGTTGACTGACTAGGTGAGTGTTGCAGGGTAAAGTACTATGTTTTATGAATGCACTTTGGAAATTTGAAAACAAAGGCTACTCACATAGTAAAGGAGAGAGGTGTGGGAAGAAGAAAAACCATAGTAGGGCCTGCCAGGAGTCGTTTTTGGTTTTGTTCAGCTGTGATAATGACCTCTGCTATTTGGAGATTTTGCCCCTTCACTATGTTGCTTCTGTCAAATTACCAAGGATTCATCAATTTTATGCCTATATCATCATTAACCAGAATTACTGATGGCTTTCAAGAATTTTTAGTTATAGTTTTTCCTAATTATGGAATCTATATGGTACAGCAAGTAACACTGAAGTAATTTCTCCCAGTTAGTCCCTGCCCCCTCCCCCATTTCTCATCCACCTTGTAGGTCAGGATTGGCAAGTAGTGAAATTGTAGAAGGAGCAGGCAGAAGGAAATGAGCAGAAAGAGAACCACATTTCCATGTACAAATAACATACTTAATTTTATTGTAAGACTTTTACTCCAAGTGTTAATACTGTGTAATGTCCTAAAACAATATTTTAAAAGAGATTTTGTGCTTTATACTAAGAGAATGCCATTACATTAGAGTTGCTGCAAAAAGGGCAGACTCATCCTCTTCTCAATAACTTTAGTAAATCTGGTAGGTTCCAGAGATGTGCAAGTAAAATAACATGGCCATACTTAATTTGGTGTTGATATTTCTAAAAGGTGATTACATTGGGATTCCAAGTGATGTACATGCACACACATGTATATATGTATATGCATAAATATGAAATTTTTTAAACCAGAAACTAAAATCTAGAATGTTTTATTTCTGAGCATCTTTTAAAGTTGACAATTCTGTAAATCAGTGCCCAGCATAATGCAGTTTATTTGATTATGATTTGTGAAGTTTCATCAGTACCATTTGTACACTGTATTGTAGCAGAAGTATGAATTTTTTTTCTGTCTTGCAGAGACAGTGAAGCACACTTCTTATGTTAATGGAAGTTGCCTTCCTAATTTTGAATCTTTAGATGACCTTTCTCTTTCTAATGATATGTGCTTAGCTGGTCCACACTCTAGATAATGTTGGATTATTTTGTGTATACTTTCCATAAATAATCACTCCCTTTATTTATATTCTTTCTGTCTCCTCTAAAGTAAGTATTATAATTGAAGAAATAGCAGTTCTAGACTATCTTCTCCAGTGGCCCTAACTGGGTACCTATGAGGGGAATGGGGAGCAGGGGGTATTTTGTCCCCTGGAGACATTTGGCAGTATTTGCACACATTTTTTGGCTGTCAGTACTCAGAGTAGGGTTCTCCTAGTATCTAAGGGGTGTGCCAGAGACGTGGCTAAACATCCTGTAATATCCAAGTCATCCCCTTACAGCAAAGAATTTTTTCACCCAAAATGTTAATGTTACCCAAGTTATGAAAACTGAAAACCAAGCCCACAGTTGATACTTTTTCTGTGTATCTGGATATTTCTAGTTAATCTGTTTATGAAACTCTTAATAATACCTTTGAGCAGTATATAATCTTCATGTGTTTTAAGGAAAAAAATGCCACTTTAAACATAAGATACATGTTGTTTCCTGTTTTTCTATTCTGTTCTTAGGTTGGCATTTTAACATTTGTCTTTTTTTTTTTTTTTACAGTGACATAGATACTTGCAGAGAGCTTAAGTTGTACAGTGATCCATATATTCAACACCTATAGACTGTCAAAGGACTGTATGCACCTACTTACCAAATGCCAGGATTGCTTGCATTGTCTGTTGTAGGACTTCTGTAGTTACTAAATCATCAGTCCTCATACAGTACATCACAGGAAGTTGGCAGATACAATGATCCATCTGTTATCACACCCATTGAGTGCATTGGCTCAGAGGGAAACGGCTGCAGATTGAAGCTCAGTGTGAGAGAAGTAGTGAGATTCCAAGATGCTTATTATTCTTTCCAGAAAGTCCTTTCTGGCCTTTTGATGAGATTAACTTGCTCATTTCTAAAACTGGCTTTCAGTTTATGCTGTCATTACCTTTTCATTAATATTTTCAGAAAAACTGGACACGTTATCAAAGATACTTACTTTTCTGAGAATGAGGTTTCAGAATATCTCCCCTCCCCACTTGGAAATTCTTGGTCAGATTGTCATAGAAATGAGCAGTGGAAAATTGAAACTACACAATCTGGGGAGTTTTATTTTTAAAATAGTTGTTCTTCACCCAAATTATAGTGAAGCAAGTATGAAACATTTTTATGTTATTTCAGTGTGGCAAAGAGTTTTTAGTTTTTTTCTTAAACTTGTACAGTGTGATCACCTTCAAAGGAGGCTCTGATTTTCATAGTTTATAAGAAATGCTTAGACTGTTACTTTTGAGTTTAAGAAACCCATTTGTTTCCTGGAAAGTCATAGATGTAATGATACCAAGATCACTTAGAGTCTCTGAGGTCTTGTAGACAAAAGCATTGATGCTGTGCTCAGTGGTGCTTTGAGATTTTGGCAACTACCTGGGAGGTGAATGGGCAAAAGATGATGCTTCCTATCTTGTGAATGGTCTTATTTATACAGAGTTTCCCCCTTGGCAAGGCATAATGTCTCGTTCGGGGAGGCAAAACTCCACTTCCAAATTACTGTCTTTGTGTATTATGTCTTACTTAAGTTCACTTTCAAAAGGGTGAAATGGTTAGAGAAAAAATTGAACAGGACAGCGTATGACTAATTGAAAGTTAGAAGGGGCCTCGCTTTTTCCAGACTGAAGGATACAAAAAATGAATATGAATAGTGAATAGTTGCTTAGTCAGTCTAAAAAAGCCATTGATTGTTTTTCTTCTCCATTTACCTTCATTTTTAAGCATTGCTGATGAAAATGGGATTTTTAGTAATCTAATACAGAGTATATGTAATATTTGGGTTATCCTCAAATACATACATTTACATCTTTTAAATATTGCCTCTCCAAACAAGAATTATCACTGATTCTCATATATTTAAGTTACACTTGACTAAAAATTTTTTAAAATTTTTTGAGAAAGAATCACAAAAAGTGGGTATCCATGAATAGTCGAGAGATAATTGAGAATAATGATAATGAAGTTAATTTCCCAGGAAGAAAATCATAGAAAGTTGATAAAACCTACACAAGAATGATTCTACAGTAGTTTTCTACAATTTTTTTTCACATTTTCCTCTGGCTCCCCCCCCCGCCCCCCCCCCCCCCAAATAAAAGGTTTCCCTGGGCCCATTTGTAGATGTGGCTTCAGATAATTGCATAGGACCTTTGGCTAACTGTACCTAATCGAATGGAACAAATAACACATTTATTATATCTTTTTATTTGCTGATATACAGTAGTATATTAGTGTCAGATGTGAATATTACCACTTAATGTTACTTCATAATTATGTAACTTTGTTATTCAACTTGATGGATAGAATTGAAAGCCATTAGAAATTAGAGGACATTGTGAATTAAAAGCAATGAGAAGGCCTCATCAATAATAATAATAGTAACAACAATAACAACAGGCTATAGAGTGATAACTAGAATTAGTTTAGGTAAGATAGAGTTAATTCTATTTTAAAATGTTGTTTATTGGAATCGAAGTTCTATAATTTAGAATTGTCTGACTTTAACACATAAAAACTCATAGGAGGCTTACTTCATGACAGTAACTGCTTTAATTTTTGATAGTTTATTGTCATTATTATAAAGCCTTTTAATTTAATATAATTTTCTTGATTTTTCCCTCAAGAATTTTTCTCATTAGTCATTCTAATCTTACTAATTATCATAGGTTCAGATAACATTTTATTTTCATTACATCTTTCATTTATACTTGTTTTTTTATTTTTTTATATTTTTTAATTTTTTATTTTATTGATTATGCCATTACAGCTCTCCCATTTCCCCCTTCATTCCCCTCCACCCTGCACACCCCCTCCCACCCACACTCCCCCTCTTTAGTTCATGTCCATGTATCATAAGTTCTTTAGTTTCTACATTTCCCACACTACTCTTGCCCTCTCCCTGTCTATTTTCTCCCCACCGTCTATGCTACTTATTCTCTGTACCTTCTCCCCATCCTCTCCTCCCACTCCCCCGTTGCTAACCTTCCATGTGACCTCCATTTCTGTGCCTCTGCTCCTGTTTTCGGTAACTGCTTAGTCTGCTTTTGTTTTAGGTGTGGATGTTAATAACTGTGAATTTGCTGTCCTTTTACTGTTCATATTTTTATCTTTTTCTTAGATAAGTCCCTTTAACATTTCATATAGTAAGGGCTTGGTGATAATGAACTCCTTGAACTTGATCTTATCTGAGAAGCACTTTATCTGCACATCCATTCTGAATGAAAGTTTTGCTGGATAGAGCAGTCTTGGATGTAGGTCCTTGTGTTTCATGACTTGGAATACTTCTTTCCAGCCCCTTCTTGCCTGTAAGGTCTCTTTTGAGAAATCAGCTGACAGTCTGATGGGAACTCCTTTGTAGGTAACCGTCCCCTTATCTCTTGCTGCTTCTAGAATTCGCTCTTTCATTTTAATCTTGGCTAATGTAACTATGATGTGCCTTGGTGTGTTCCTCCTTGGATCCAACTTCTTTGGGACTCTCTGAGTCCTGGACTTCCTGGAAGTCTATTTCCTTTGCCAGATTGGGGAAGTTCTCCTTTACTATTTGTTCAAATAAGTTTTCCACTTGTTGCTCTTCCTCTTCCCCTTCTGGTACCCCTATAATTCGGATGTTGGAACGTTTAAAGATGTCCTGGAGGTTCCTAAGCCTCTCCTTATTTTTTTGAATTCTTGTTTCTTCATTCTTTTCTGCTTCATTCTTTTCTGCTTGGTTGTTTGTTTCTTCCTTCTGGTCCACTCCATTGATTTGAGTCCCAGTTTTTCTTCCCATCACTACTGGTTCCCTGTGCATTTTCCATCATTTCACTTATGAACGCCTTCATTTGTTCATCTAATTTGCGACCAAAATCAACCAATTCTGTGAGCATCCTGATTAGCAGTGCTTTGAACTGTGCATCTGATAGGTCGGCTATCTCTTGCTTGCTTAAAAGTATTGGTTCTGGGACTCTGAGCTTTTCTTCTGTTTGAGTCATTTTTGGTCAGGTGGTGCCTGTTGTGTATGAGGGGCGGAGCCATAGGTGTCCACCAGGGCGGGGCAGCCTAGTCGCTGTTGTGATGCTGTCGGTTGGGTTGAATGGTTGTCGACTTCCGTAGTTCAATTTCCTGCGTTCTGGTTATGTTATTGTTTATAAATATTTGTTGTCCTTAATCTTGGTTGTGAGAGGAGGTACAGTGTTTCCACCTATGCCTCCATCTTGGCTGGAAGTCCATTTATACTTGTTTTTATAGAAATGTTTTTGTGCTTTAATTATGACCCTGTTTGGTTTCCATTGAAACCATATAAAAATCACAACTCTGAATGTGTACAACTTTTCTTAAATTAGGAAAATCAGTAGGAAAAAAGCTACGTCTTTTATGGAAGTGTCTATTTTGGTGTTATACATAGTGTCAGAATTCTTAGACACCTACTATAGCATGCTGTCATGTCATATATAAATCTCTTGTCTGAAAAGTTTAATGGTAAAAATGTCTTTGGGTGGTAGGTTGCCTTTTGTTCCACTTTGAATCTTTTTCATTGTGGAACGTTCTGTGCAGTATTGTAAGCACACAAGTACTGAAAACCTCCTTGTGTATCTGGAGGTGACATTTTTCTCTGTGTGTGAAAAGACAGGTAATAAACAAATAAATGAATAATTTATATGGTTATTTGCTACAAAGTAATTAATAAGAAAATGAGTAACTGGGAATGGGCTACTTTAGTTGGGGAAAGCCTTTGGGAGGAGATGATATTTGAGTTGAGACCTGGGAATAAGCCAGCCAGACAAGGGGAGACAAGGGCAAAACCCTTGAGCTCACTTTGTTGGAGAAATGGAAACAAGTCCGGTACCACTGGAACTGGTAAACCAGTGGGAAATGGAAGCAATAGCTTGATGTGATTTTAGATGGGACCTTGCAGGCCAAGGTGAGGAATCGAAATTACTAATGTCATGTGAAGCTATATAAGAAGCTGTTGAAGCTATTGGAAGCAGAAGAATGCTGTGGAGTGATGGCTCTCGCATGGAGAATGGGCTTGCCTGAAGGCAGGGAGAACAGTTAAAAAGCTTTTGCTTCTTGATAAAGTAGGGTTGTAAAATAAACTTAACAACAATATCTGTACTTTACAGAGTGTTAGTATATCTTCTGTCCAAACAACATCTGTTTCATGTTTACTGCATTTCTTTTCTTTCTTTTTTAAAAAAGATTTTATTTATTTATTTTTAGAGAGGGGGGAGGGAGAGAAACGTCAGTGTGTGAGAGGTACATTGATCAGTTGCCTCTCATGTGCCCCCAACTGGGGACCTGCCCCGAAACCCAGGCATGTGCACTGATTGGGAATAGAACCGGTGACCTCTCGATCTGCAAGGCAGCACTCAATCCACTGAGCCACACCAGCCAGGGCTGCATGTCTTTTTTAGGCTATTTTATTTATTATCTTATGAATATTTGAATTGCTAAGTCATATTTGGGGTAATTTTCCCTTTGAATATATGCATATTTTAATTAGACATTCATTGTTACTTTAAGGACTATATACAGGTACTTATATTTAAAGTGTATAAAAAGTTTGGTAAAAATTATAGCATTCATAAATTCCATTTATTTCATTATAATTCAGATTTGAACACGAATCTTAAAAGTTGTGTTTAGAATACATGTACAATTGAACTTTTAACCTTGTATTTCATATGTATTTTTTGTTTTTGAAGTGTAATTGAAAACAAGCTTTAAAATCGTGAGCTATAAATACAGAGAATTGCATACAAAATAATAAATAACTGTTTCACAGCCATCCAGTGTATAGCCCCCAAGAAATAAACAGGCACCACAGAAGATTCCTAAGTACTCCTTCATTAATAAAACACTCTCCTTTTCCTTTAAGTGGTCAATGATAATTAAAGTAACTTTTAACTGTTATACTTTATAATAGCTAGTTATTAAACTGTGGAAAGAAGAGTCAACATGGGCAATACCTGTTGACAAAGCAAGTTGATATGAATACCATTGTGTTCCAAAAGGCTGCTTATAAATTAATTATTTGGAAAGCATCTGTTTTTTTCCCTCATGAAAAACCTATTGTAACTGGTGGATAAAATCTAAGGCCAGCCTGTAAAAAGCTGATTTAACATGCAGTACTTAACTTGAGTATTGGTTTGCATTCTGGGTTTTGTGATGAGCATGAGTGGATTGGCTAGGACTTAACTATGTAAATGTTTTAAATCCTCACCATCCAACTTGGAAAGCTTCCCACATTCTAGTGCACCTCATTAGAATCATGCAATTTAAGAGCTCGAAAGAGTCTTGAAGAAAGTAGAGCTACTAAAGAAGCAGCAGAACTAGGGCAGTGTTTCTGGTTTCATTTACCTCCTTTTCCTTTTCTAGTGGTTTGCAAGTTCTATTCCTTTTGCAAACTCTTTGATTTATGTATGTTTTCAAATTGCACTCTCTGTAAAACCCCATTTTTGTAATGGATAAACGTATAATTGGAGAAAACTGCAGCAATACTAGTTAAGATGTGGAGATCGAAAGGGCCAGACTTGCTGGGGCTCTTCCACAGGGCATGTAGTACTCCCAGGACCACTGGGAGAAGCCTCTGCCCCACATGTTATTGAACCTCTGTGGCCCTTCCCTAGCCCAGATTGTGCGCTATCCACAAGTGCTGGATCACTGCATCCCCCAATGAAAATGCCATATCAAGTTTAGAAAGACAGTAGGATTGAACTAATTCATACCACTGTGTAAATAACTGATTTTCATTTCCCAAAGTCCCCGGAGTTTTTTAAATTGAATTGTGTTAAAGCAAAAGACTCTAGTAATGTTGAAGCACCTATATGAAGTAAAAATGTTGGCAGCGTTGGAATATTTAGGTCATTTATTATTTTTTTTGCTTATGAGTTGGAAACTGCTTAGCCTGTTAAAGTTTTGGGTAAAGAAATTTTTCCTAGAGATGTTTCAATTTAAAGTTTTGAAAACCATTTATTACTTTCCAATAGTTTGTTTTGAATTAAAAACCAAATTCATTTTGGAGACTTGAAGGGAAAATTGAATATTCTGTATTTTAAAAGTGAGGAATAATAAATTTGTGATTCTTCTACCAGATTAGTATGAAGAAACTCATGTGTGACCCAAGTAATCATTTATTAAAGTAAAATGTTCTGATTACTAAGAATTCATTTATATTACATTTTTAAAGTAAAATTTTTTTGTGTGATGACATGTTTGATATTGATGATGATTTTATATTTTACAAACAGAGATGGCAGGGAAAGTGTATAGAAGTAATTTTTAATTAGTTTTGGGGGAGTCATGTTTTTTATACAGTACAAAAAAACAAAAAAAAATATGGAGGTGTAGGTAGACCCACTTCACCTCCTCATACCACCACAAAAAGAAATTACAACTAAATCTCAAAACAACACCCAGAACTGTCAGAAAATTGAACTATGTGGAAGTCTGACAACCAAAGAGTTAAAGAAGCCACATTTATCCAGATGGGTAGGAGGGTTGGAGTAGTGAAGATCGGGGGAAGAGGCGAGGAGAGGCGGTATGGAGTGGAGAGGTGGTGCAGTGGCTGAATGGGCACAGGCAGTCCCACAGTTGGATGTGCTAGATGAAAATTGGGAGGGATACCTTGAGAGTGAGTGATCCTAGCCCTAGGTTAGACTGCGTAGCCCAAGGTTCCAGTGCCAGGAAGATATGTCCCCATAACTTCTGGCTGTAAAATCTAGTGGGGTTGGGGTGGTGGAAGAAACTGCTGGCTTTTCAGAAAACTTCTCTTAAAGGACCCACATGGCATTAAAACATACACAAACCTACCCGCTCTGCGGTTCAGCACCAGGACAACAGCTGGAAGGGTGATAGTTGCATACAGGGGATGAATATAGTGACTGGAAATGGGTGAGTGCTGGGCAAACCCCCAGAAGCCAGGCAGCAGTTTAGTCCCTTCTGTGAGCCCTCCCCCCAGCCCTCACACAGAGCCAGGAAGCAGTGAGGTGGGTTGCCCTGGTGACTACCTAGGGCTCTGCCCACATAATTTTTAGGTGCCTTTTACAGGGAGTCAAAGCAGCTCTACCTAATACACAGAGACAAACACAAGGAGGCTGCCAAATTGAGGAGACAAAGAAATATGGCTCAAATGAAAAAACAGAAGAAAATCCAGAAAAAAGAACTAAATAAAACAGAGATGGCCAACCCATAAGATGCGGAGGTCAAAACACTCATGATCAGGGTGCTCAGAGAACTCCTGGAGAATGGCCACAACCAAACAGAAGAAATGAAGGTTACACTAAGTGAGATAAAGAAAAATCTACAGGGAACTAACAGTGAAGGGAAGGAAGCTGGGATTCAAATCAATGATTTGAGACATAAGGAAGAATAAACATTCAACCAGAACAGAAAGAAGAAACAAGAATTCAAAAAAAAATGAGGATAGTATAAGAAGACTCTGGGACATCTCCAAATGTGCCAACATCTGAACCATAGGGATGCCAGAAGGAGGAGAGGAAGAGCAAGACATTAAAAACTTAACTGAAAAAATAATGAGGGAAAACTTCCCTAATTTGGTGATGGAAATAGACATACCCATCCAGGAAGCACAGGGAGTACCAAACAAGTTGGACCGAAAGTGGACCACACCAAGACATATCATAATTAAAATGTGAAAGGTAAAAGATGAAGAGAATCTTAAAGGCAGCAAGAGAAAAGCAGAGAGTTATGCATACAAAGGAGTACCCATAGACTGTCAGCTGATTTCTCAAAAATAACTTGGCAGGCAAAAAGGGACTGGCAAGAAGGAAAAGTGATGAAAAGCGAGGACCTACAACCAAGTTCACTCTATCACTCTAAATGATGGCAAAGCTATCATTCAGAATGGCAAGGCAGTTAAAGTGCTTCCCAGACAAGGTATAGCTAAAGGAGTTTATCATCACTAAGCCCTTATTACATGAAATGTTAAAAGGGATTTATTTAAGAAAAAGAAGGAAATCAAAACTGTGAACATTAAAAAGGCAACATATTCACAACTATCAACAACTGCATCTAAAAAACAAACAAAGCAAACAACCAGAACAGGAACAGAATCATACATATAGAGATCATTTGGAGGGCTATCAGTGGTGAGGGTGGCGGAAATGTGGGAAAAGGTGCAGGGTTTAAACACTGTAATTGGTAGGAACAAAATAGGCAGGGGGATGTTAAAAATAGTGTAGGAAGTGAAGCCGAAGAACTTATATGCATGACCCATTGACATGAACTAAGCGGGGCTGGGATTGCTGGAGGGAAGGTGTGTGTATTGGGTCGAGGGGGTAAGAGCAGGGGAAAAGTGGGACCACTGTAATAATATAGTTAATAAAATATACTAAATTTAAAAAGACCAAAAAAATAGAGAGGGAGACCTGGACACTTTTAGAGTAGAAATTGTGTAGATATTATCCTCTATAATAAGACTTTCTACTTTATCCCAAATGATAAAAATTTAAACGTGTAATTCTGATATAGTGTGGCACACATCTGACTTCTCTTCAAAACACACTGTTTAATTAAATGCAAATTTTAGCTCACTGGTTCACTTATAGACACATGAAAGACAGGCTGCAGGTTTCCTGGTTTCTAACCTGGTGTGTTAGCACAGGTCAGGAAAGTCTAACATCGAACAGCTGGAAATTGCTCAAGCATTTTTCTGTTTGCCAAAACTTGTTTGTGCTACATAACCATTTTTTTAAATGCTATTTTATGTCTCACAGTTTTGTGAGCCAGGGTTAACTTTTTCTACTATTTGCTTTTATTTGGTCCTTTACTCTTTTAACAGAATTTCACATGTGCAAATGTTTTGCTAGTTTGTAACACACTCTTAGGGTAAAATACAATAGTAATGTTATAGAAAACTTTAAAAAGGGACTAACAATTTTTTAAATGTTTAATTATACAGCATCTATTAACCTTGAAAAAATACTTTCCATTGTTTTGGTTTAACTGCAATCTTTCAGTTACTGGCTGATACATATTTATTTTTCTGTCAATTACTAAACTCACCATAAACAACCACCCAGTATCACATACGAGTATGTCTGAACCCATAGGAGACTGCAAGCTCTGTGGGCATGCGGAGAAGTGGTTCACTTTTCAGAATCCCCTAAGAAAACTGACTCTACATGTTGTCAATATGATGTGGTTTGTGACTTTTATTTTTTCAGTTTAAGTCAGGGCTTTGATTTTTACAGATTATAACCTTTGCCAGGCCCAGTGATTGATGGGAGTTGGGTTAAATGATAGACTGATACAAAATAATTATTCTGCATTCCTGTTTTTAATCAGAATTACATTTTTATTACTGTTTTATTTAAAATAGAAAGCAGGTGTTCTGTTTTGGCCTAGCATTTTATATAAAAGGGAACAAATTATTTTGTAGTCCAAGTAAGAAAATGGAAAAAGAAAAAAGATTATAATACTACCGTTGAATTTTGTAGTCTTATGGCAAAAGAAGTGGAGAGAAAAATTAAAAATTAACAGTTAAAATGACAAAAGCATTCTGTAATTTTTACCTCCAAAGAATTGGATATATAGAATGGGATTATTTGATAAGGGTCTAGTCTATTTGCCATAGATTGTCTAGCTTAAATACAGGCCGAGGTACCCTTTAGGTCTCAAGGATTTGGCACTGAGTCTGGTCTAGAGAAACCTTTGTGTACAGAGTCTTCGTAGTAGTGTTCTTGTTCTCTCTCTCTCTCTCTCTCTCTCCCTCCCTCCCTCCCTCCCTCCCTCCCTCCCTCTCCTTCTCTCTCTCTCTCTGTAATTTTTGCTACATTTGCTATTCCAACCTACAGTCAAAAAAATAATTATTATGTCAGTATGACTGGCAGCTCATATAGGAAAAATATGCTGTCTCTTAATCAAAGGTGATTACAGCTTTTTCCTGTCTATAAATGCACTTGTTGTGTAACGAGAATGCATTAGTCTCAGACTGATGTACGAAATGAAAGGCAGCAAGAAGCAACACCATTGTTATCACTCCAGGCGTGTCTAATGAATCGTGTTTCCATGTTCTCTCGGTCATGCAGTAGAATGCCCTCGGTTAGGGCTAAGCCTTCTGTAAAATGCTCTTTAAGATTATTGTAGCAAGAACAGAAATGCTGGATGAGTGGGGCTGGGGAGAGAATACCAACAAGACAGCTGCATTTCAAACAGTTACAGCTGCAAGGATTACTCACTGTAATAGCAGTGACAGACAACAGACAACTGTTTGGGTGTTAGTGTAAAAGGCAATTTGGGGACCTGCCCTCTCAGACTTTTAGTAGCAATCTGGGGCTGTGTGGGCATGTGCATGTGTGATATTTCAAATCAGGTTGTATTGAAGTGTGGGCGGAAATATTTTTAATTTTTACTGATCATTTGTGTCAGTGTTGAAATCAATAGTCGAATCATCCTGGTGAAAGTCGTTATCTCAAAAGAAGTTTATAAAATGTTTATTTTGTAGTATTTATGGGTTTAAGTATAACTGTTCTAACCTAATCACATATCTGGTTTTCTTTCTGTAAATTTAATTTTATCTTGTGATTCTTGTCCTAGCAGTGGTCTTCTTGTAACTTCTGAGCATGTTGCTTTTTAAAGCATGTAGTTGTTTAATAAATAATAGCCTTTTAAAAAAATCTATTTCAGATGTGATGTATGCTTGCAAAGGAAATGCATGCCCATCGAAGAAAATCTGGAAAATACACAGGGGCAAAGAAAAATAAGTGTTCCAGCAACTTAGGAAGCTCTTAAATTTGATGGCTCTTCTTCTGGGTCTTTATTTGTTTATGCTTATTATATATCACAATTAAGAGTGTATTCATAGCTTTATAGGGTAAATAAGTAATCACTGTTTAAAAATCTTTAAAAGCAGTAGCAAATGGGGACAAATTTTGTTCTCAAAAGTCATAACAGCCATTACACAAGTTTTCTTTTTCACTGTGTAGCTATTAAAGTAACACTGTGGCCTGGCTGTTTGCTGTAGCACTTGTCTTTCAAAGGCCTTGTTCAATTTTTCTAGAAATTTAGTTTTATGGTTTCCTTCAATTTAAAATTTAGTGGTTTTACATGGAGTTCTGTGATCCATTGAAATGCTAACTTGAGTCATGTCTCAACTGCTACAATGCTGTGTGGAAACCATCATTAAAATTCCGGTTGTCCTGTAACTGGCAGAGAACCCATGCTGTCAGACTCCTTAGTAAGACATTGTACTGTTAAGATTTGAATCACAACTCTGCTTCTGTCTCATGAATATTGTTAGTGTTCATAATCATTTAAAGTTGCAAATAGGTCAAAAGAAATGGAGCATTTTGATACACATCTTCTGTTCCTAATTCTCATTTAATTAATTGACACTGGGAAAGTTAAAATCCATTTTCAACATAGATGTGATAAGTGATACCAAATATGCTACACACACAAGCTATTCAAGGAAGCCAGAGTTCTAAGTGGGTTGAATTTGATATAAGTTATAAGTCCATTTAGTTATTAATGACTTCAGATACAGATTTTACAAGCCAATCTATGTTGCCACAACTGTGATCAATCAATAGTGTTGTATGTAATTGGATTTTTATGGGTATAATGCTATATTTTATTTTATCTTATTATTTTTTAAAGATTTTATTTGTTTACTTTTAGAGAGAAGGAAGGGAGGGAAGAAGACAGGAAGAGAAACATCAGTGTATGGTTGCCTCTCACGTGGCCCCCACTGGGGACCTGGCCCGCAACCTAGGCATGTGCTCTGACTGAGAATCGAACCGGTGACCTCTTGATTTGCAGCCCGCGCTCAACCCACTGAGCTACACCAGCCAGGGCATATATTTTAGAATTAATGTAACATTATGCTACTTTGTTACTCAAATTTTTGTATGTCATTTTAAAGAAAGCAAATACTTAAAAATTCTCTCTATGTTTATCTTGAAATTTCATTTGATGCAACCCATGAAATAAATTGATAAATGTTTTCTTATTATGTCTTTGTAGTACAATTCTTAGGTAGTACATGTAATAATTAAAAACAGTATTTAAAAACTAGTCTACTTTATATATTGCAGATAAAGGTGAAAACAAAGGCAGTGGGGCCGACTGGTGGCAGACCTGCTCTATCTTTAGCAGTTTGTCACTGAAATCTAACTGGAAAATAATCGTGTTTCATGTGCCTTGCTTTAATCTATTTGTGTTTCTGGAGTTGGGAGCAAAATTTGATTTTCAGTAATTTTAATGGCTGAATAAGGAGTGTCATTCCTGAACGGGCCCCTCCCACTCCGATATTTGCAGTGGCCAATGTGGTTACTGAACTCACTGTTCTGGATAATAGGTTTCATTAGTTGTGATGCCTGAGGTAAAAAAGCAGTAGGTGGGAGTAAGAAGTGTTTTTGATGTCTAGACCTTCATTTCAGCTGTTGCTGCAATATGATACATTAAAAGGAAATATGTATCATAGCTCAGAGGAAATATGTATTCTTTGAAAGTATTTCTACTTTTAAACTATGTAAGGCAGGGTGACTTGAGTTTTAAATGGATGAGCTTGAATTTCTTAAAGGTTTCACAGTCTTTATGCTCCTCCCTATCCTATTCCATTCCCCCTCCTCTCATTTTTCCCCTTCAAGTGAGGTGTGTCAGTTTCATGTGTCAAATTGGAAGGTATATCTTTCTAAGGTTTCTGCTGGGAAACACACAATCATGGAAGTATATGATGCTTTGATATTTTGCCACATTGATTCCCCCCAAAACTTTCATATGGTGTTTCTTTCAGGGAAGCTTATTAATTCTGCAAAGAGCCATGCTTTGCAAAGATAATAGTTTTGTATTACAGTTTGTGAGGATTTTGAAAAATAATTTGGGCACTGAGCAATAATTAGTGCTAATTAAACTGTCTAAAACACTATATTCTGTTAAAAATTTTATATAGTATTTTTGTAATTTAAATATTTGATTATGAGGATTACTATTTTAAAAGAGGTTGAGTAACAGCGATTTAAAAATATTCTGATTATAGCTTATACAATATAAGTGAGATAACTTTAGTACCAAAAATAGTTTTTCTTTGTAAATAGGCAGCTATAGTGGTACTTAGTGTTATTTTTTAGCTTTAGTGTGGCTGTCATAGACCACATAACCGCAGGAGGATGTTTTAATTTAGGAATTCTCTGTGTTGGCTGATACTTGCCACTCCTTTATTGTTCACACATTTCAGGTCTCTTGATGCTTTCTTTTCTGATACTGTTGACAAATGTTAGAAAAATTATCTTCTGTTATACATAGATTTATGAATGTAGACTATAGAGATTGTCTTCTTGCAACTTTATATTCTGAAGTAATTAATATGCATTTAAGTTGCAACTCGAAAGATCAAATGAATTAGAAAGGCCTTTTTAAAAAAAAAAGTGTGTCCCAAAATATGTCCCTGTAATCTCCCAAGACAGTGTGCCCTTGGGAGATTGTCGGTTCCATAAAGACAGGCCCCAGCACCTGTAGTTCTCATGAACTCCTTAGCAGTTGCTTGTTTTTTCTCAGTCCACTTGGAAGGGAGATAGTGAATTAAGTAGTAAGTGCATCTTACATAATTTATAGAAACTTAACCTACATTAACTATTCTCCCCTACCCCGTACCAAAGGATGCTTTCTGAAGAATCTCAATATGAAGCAAATGCAGTGTTGGTTTAAATTTTACCTTGGGAGGAGGGTGTCTCAGATAAATTAGCCTAAGAAGCTGTTATGTGATTTTCTCTGACTTGACCATGGAGCTGTACAAATAGATGGCAGAAGCAATTTTAATTTTGTTTAACTTTTGAAAAGGTTACTTGCAGCTATTTAGAAAACATTAAAGAGTGAATGGTAGATTCAAAGGGTAATTTAACTTCAGTGTTGAAAATTGCCTTTCTAGCCAGTACTAAGAGTAAAAGAGGGGGATGAGGTGGGTTAACTTAACACTAACCACATGAAGAAGCACAGCTTTATGGAAAGAGCACAGGTATTAGAGTCAGAAAACTTGGGTTTGAATCTCATCTTTGCCACTCGTCCTCTTAACCTGGACATAAGGAGTTTATCATGTCAATTGAGCACATGTTGAATATCTAAAATGTCCTAGTCACAGCAGCTATGAAAATAAACTACCTTGATGAGTTTAATGGAATAATTACTATTTCTAAAAGTAGATATAAAATACATTTAATCCTGTTGGCTGCTGCATATAGCAGTTATGTTTTACTCTGTGTTCTTGAACTTAGTTATGTGACCTTGGGCAAGTTTAAGATTTAAATAAAATTTTTTTACGATTTTATTTATTTATCTTTAGAGGGGAAGGGAAGGAGAGAGGGAGAGAAATGTATCGTTGCCTCTGATAAGTCCCCTGCTGGAAACTGGCCTGCAACCCAGGCATGTGCCCTGACTGGGAATCAAACCACGATTCTTTGGTTCGCAGGCCTGCACTCAATCCACTGAGCTACACCAGCCAGGGCACAAGTTTAAGATTTTTAAGCCTTAGTTTTCTCATTTGTATAATGGATGATAAACTGTATTGGTCAGAATTCTTAGTCACAAACTGAGAAAAGTTGATTAAAAGGATTTTGAATGTTCACAGAACTCTCTGGCACTTCTAGGGTCATTGCTGCATAATTGGTTTGATGAGAAACTAGTGCTATCACTACAGCATCACTAGATGCCATGGAACCTATGCTACTGCTTGTAGTGCCCACCGAAAGATCTTTCTTCTTCGTTTCCCTTTTGTGTCTCCAGGTCCAGGATCAGAAGTGTGGTGCAGGAATATCTAGTGAAGAGTAGTATATATAACCTTGTCTACATTGCAGGAGGATATGTGAAAGAGAGAATCATTATTTTCAGCTCTTGTTAGGGGTGACCATCTTGACCCCAACCAGAATTCACAAAGTAGGCAATCATCAGTGAAAGGAAGGTGTCAGATGCTGAGTGGCTAAAGTGAATGCCACATGCTCTTTACTCTGTCTTGCAGTGTTGTGGTGAAAAGTTCTTCGCCCTTCCCCCCACCCAGTCCATTTATGTATAGTGTTCTTGATTTAAAACTTGGCACATAGAATAAAGCCTCAGAAAATGAGCAAGGTTCTTTTCCAGATGGAAAACTGATCTTAAAAAATAGAAGTTATTTTATTATTGTCATTTTGAAATGAAAGACTTTTTTAAAAATGTTGTATTGATTATGATATTACAGTTGTCCCATTTTTTTCTCTCCTGTATTCCCCTCTGCCCAGCACCCCCTTCCCACCTGTATCCCCCTATCTTAGTTCATGTCCATGAGTCATACCTATAAGTTCTTTGGCTTCTCCATTTCCCATACTATACCTGACCTCCCCCTGCCTATTTTGTACCTACCGTTTATGCTCGTTATTCCCTGTCCCTTTTCTTTCATTCTCGCCCTTTCCCCTCCCCGCTGCTAAACCCCCATGTGATCTCCTTTTCTATGATTCTCTTCCTGTTCTAGTTGTTTGCTTAGTTTGTTTTTGAGTTAGTTTTTTTAGGTTTGGTTGTTGATAGTTTTGAGTTTGTTGTCATTTTACTGTTCATGTTTTTGATCTTCTTTTTCTTAGATAAGTCCCTTTAACATTTCATATAATAAGGGTTTGGTGATGATGAACTCCTTGAACTTGACCTTATCTGGGATGCACTTTATCTGCCCTTCCATTCTAAATGATAGCATTGCTGGATAGAGTAATCTTGGATGTAG